>MU181946.1:0-41223 GCA_016904865.1 Pissodes strobi
CCTGGTACCCACATTAAGCTGAGTCTGTTTCTGTTTGTCAGTTGATCTGCAGCCATCCGACAATCCCACACTAGCCGGGAGTTGATTCTGCTAGATGCTAGCGCTTTTAAGGCTGCTTGACTATCTGATCGGATATAGATCTTTGCACCTCTTAGGCACATTCAGAGATCGCATTGATAGCATTTAGTTCTGCTTTTAAGATTGTGGGAGTGTTTCCTAAAGGTTCAGAGATTCGACACCTAGGCCCGTAAACTCCGGATCCCACTCCTTCTTTCATCTTTGATCCATCTGTGTACCAGACAAGTGATCACCTCTCTAGTTGTTTTAGTCTTTCCCCTGTAGTATTGCGGTCTTGAATTACCACTTCAAAGGAGCGATCAAAATGGAGTTTTGTTTCCATTGTATCGGTTGGTTTGGTCATCGCCTCTATCTGGATGTCCTTCAGAATTTTAAGGCGACCAGTCAGGTTTCCTGACTTCAGTTTTTGTGTCGGAGTGACTCTATACGCACTGGTCCAGGCCTACTTTTCTATCCATTAGTACAGCGGAAGGAAGTCAAGTAGGGTTTCCAGAGCTGCTGTGGGGCACATTTTCATAGCCCCTGTTATACCCAGACAGGCGAGCCTGTGTACTCTTGTTAGCTTTGGCTGTGTTGTTATTCCCTTTGTTTTTACCCACCACACCAAGCAGGCGTAGGTTATAATAGGCTTAACAACAGTGTTATAAGACCACCATATGATGGAGGAATTTAGCCCCCATGTTTTATCAAAGAGTCGTCGACAGGCCCAAAGCGCTGCCGCCCCTTGCTTTTTTGATATTTGTTTCCAGGTGTGGGTTCCAGGTTAGTTTCTGGTCAAGAACGGTACCAAGATACTTAACCTCTTTAGAAAGCCCTACCGTTGTCCCTCCCAAAGTGGGTGCTTTATGGTTCAGCTTCCTTCTTTTTGTGAATGGGATCACCACGGTTTTGCTTGGGTTGACATTTAGTCTTCCCTGTTTACACCATGTGCTGACAAAGTAGGGTGTACTTTGCATACGTTCTGAGAGAACGTTGTCATGCTTGCCTCTTATTATTATAACTAGGTCATCTGCGTAACCTTGGACTTTAAAGCCTGCTTCAGTCAGTCTCTTTTATCTTAGAGATGTTTCTGTTTCGTGGTCCTTTTACTTCGACCCTACTCATTTGGATGAAGTTAGAGAGGCCTTGCGGAACATTAGATAAGGAAATCCTGTGGCGAAGATGGAATCTCTACGAAGGTGCTTTTAAATTTACCAGACAGTGGCAACTGCATTTATAACTCATGGTGTAGCGGAATATTTCCTAAGTGTCTAAAAGCTTCTTTAGGAATCCCTTTGTATAAGGGTGGTGACGCGAACGGTTCTTCGAACTTTCGTCCGATTTCTCTTTTCCCAACTCTGTCTAAGCTATTTGAGAAGTTGGATAAATAAGCAGAGAGTTTTAAGTTACCTTGAGTCATTTAACTATATATTATATGAGACAGGTCACTACCCCAAACAGTGGTTGTGCTCTACTTTCATACCTCTGCCTAAAAAGACCAATGCAAGAAGGTGTGAAGATCATAGATTTATTAGCCTGATGAGCCGCACTTTAAAAATATTCCTTAAAATCATACACCAGAGAATTTACAAGAAATATGAAAGAGACATAGGCGACTCGCAGTTTGGGTTTAGACAGGGGTTAGGTACATAGCAATAGTTGCAACACAAGTGCTTGTCCAAAACTGCTATGATCGGAGAAAGGATGTGTGTCTATGTTTCATAAACTATGAAAAGGCATTTGATCGCGTACAACACCACAAATTAATGCAGCTCCTCAATAGGCTTGATATAGACCAAAAGGCCATTAGATGCATTGAAAACCTATATTGGAACCAAACAGCGCAAATCAAATTAGGCAATAAAAGGTTTGTTCTAGCAGCGATTTCAAACCAAAGCGAAGCCATCCGGGGTTTGCGCATTGCGATATAAGCGACACTTAAATCGCTATGCGCAAACTCCGGATGGCTTGGCTTTGGTTTGGTTAGGGTTTAAATCGCTGCTAGAACAAACCTAATATGTCCAACGCCATGCAGATTAGAAGGGGGTATGACAGGGATGTGTGCTGTCTCCACTCCTATTCAACTTATATTCGGAAGCAATATTCCAAGAGGCTTTGGAAGACGTGGAAATGGGAGTCAATGTTAATGGAGTGTGGATTAACAATATCCGCTATGCTGCCGATACGGTCTTAATCGCTGATAACATACACGACCTACAACAACTGGTCAACAAGGCAGGAGAACAGAGCAAATCAATGGGCTTAAATATCAACATCAAAAAAACAAAGTTTATGATTATCTCTAGAAACCTAAATACGTTTGAAAACCACCATAACATTTAACGCAGGGTCCATAGAAAGAGTAGACAAATTTAAATACTTGGGCATCTGGCTTTTCGAAGACTGGACATCAGACAGGGACATTAAATGTCGCATTGAACAAGGTCGACAGGCATTCCTGAGGTTTCGAAGAGTGATTACCTGTTCCGATTTTGACCTTAACCTGAGACTCAGATTCATTAAATGCTACGTTTGGTCAGTGCTTCTCTGCGGAATGGAGGGTTGGACATTGAAGGCGACTGCAATTAACAAATTAGAGGCTTTCGAGATGTGGCTGCATCGCAAAATCCTGAAGATACCTTGGACGGCTAGATTAACAAACGAAGAACTTCTAAGACGTGTTAACAGACAACGTGAACTGTTTGAATTGATTAAGAAAAGAAAAACGGCATATCTGGGGCATATAATGCGAAACACGAAATATCAATTCTTGCATTTATTGATCGAAGGCAAGATCGAAGGCCGGAGAGGGATCGGAAGGAAAAAATGTCCTGGCTGCGAAATATCAGACAGTGGACAGGGCTACGCGATATACAATCGTTGATACATGCACCCCAAGAAATAAAGAAGCAATCGAAAATGTTATCGCAAACATTCATTAGTGGATACGCATTGGAAGAAGAAGAGTCATTTAACATCATCACACCAAATTAATTTGGTTTTCAAAGATCTAAAGGGACTCATGATGCAATGTTTGTTTTTTTTTTAGAGGGTTTACTGTGGCATAAATAAAGCTGACACAGTGGCAGCAGTTTTCTGTCTTTCTAAGACCTTTGGCTGTGTGGTTCACATAATACTGTTGTCCAAGCTTGAACATTATGGCTTTAGAGGCATGACTTTGGCTTGGTTTGATTCCCACCTGCGAGATCGCAGTCAATCAGTTGTCACCTCTGCTGCCCGATCTTCAGCCCTTAGTCTGGACTGTGGGGTTCCCCAGAGTTCTGTTTTGGGACCCCTTCTATTTTTATTATACATTAATTATATTGTTCGGATTGGTATTTCTGGACAATTTACACGTTTTGCAGATGACACTTCAGTTGTATGGCGCAGTGCAAGTGTTGATGTTTTGAAGGATAACACTTCCGGAGATCTGATAAAAATCCTTCTCTTGATTTGCAATTCCAATCGACTAAGTATTAATACACAGATAACTATTATAGTAGGATTCAGATGTGATGTGGAGAGTGTGTATCTGGAAAGCAAGCCCCTCCCAAAGCAAGACTTTTCAAAGTTCCTGTTGTCGATAGTGACCTTCGATTTGAAGTGACATTGAGTACGAAACTTTCATCAGGATGTTTTGTAATCAGAACTGTAAGGAGAGAAGTTGGTCAAAATATAGCACGTTCAGTTTATTTTGCACTGCTTGAAAGCGATCTAAATTATGGTATCCCGTTTTGGGGATTTAGCAGCCAACACCTTCTCAACATTCTCTTTGTTCGCTTCATTGTCAATGTCAATCAGAGAGAGTCTTGTAGGCCTCAATTCTCATCTCTAAGAATTTGTACACTTACGTCTCTCTCTATTTAAGAAGTTTCATCATTGATATTTAAAACTAAATATAATATCCAAGGTCCTTCCCATGAATACAACGTTCGTCCAATATTTGATTCGCCGCTTCCTATACCAACCAGAGCATTAACACAATACTCATTGATATATGAAGGCCGTAAAATATACAATCACCTTCCCGATCAAATTAAAACAGCTGCTACATTAAAACTTCTGTGAATGACTTGTTGAGGAAGAAAGTTTACTATGATCTCAATGAACTCTATGCAGATAGTCTCATAGTCGTATATGCATTTCAGCCTTTGTGATTATTAACACCTTATTTAGTATTAAGCTCGGCTTTTAGTATTATTTATATGTTATATTAAGTATTTAGATTATACCATGCTTTGTCAATAAGGATTATGTATTCTTGGACAATAAAGTAGGTACTTTGTAATTGATTGATTGATAACTCTTTCGACAGTTATAGTGTATCAAAATAAAATTTTGAAAAAGTCACATGTAATAACTCGGAAACGGAAATCGGATCGCCATAAACAATTACCATCAGCGGCCCCCAACTGTTTTCGAGAAAGTTGACTACGTTACCCGATTGACATGATGGCTCAGTTTTATTCTCTATCAAGGAAAAAGTGCGCTGAACCAACAACACCTCTACAAAAGGACAAAGTGCTCACAAAATAATAGCTCGTGAAATCATGCATATGGGCCTTTGCGATTTGGAACGAAGATGTTGGAGGGGTGCTTGCGGGTGAGAGGGCAATTGCGATCGAGGTGCAATTTGGTTGCAACGATGCCAGACTACTACGATAGTAGCGCATATTATAGGATACCCGTATATAAATAATGTATCTCCAATATTGTAAAAAACATATTTCCATAGCAGGTTTTGTCCTCTTTTTGTAATGTGGTATTTCGTAATTTATTTATTTAATTATCTAATACTACTGCCTTGTTCGTGCACTTTCCTAAAATAGTACTTTCCCTATGAGCCATAAACAGCGCATCATCTGAGACGATGTAAATTCGCGTCTACCTACCGCAATTTTGAGCCTTCACGCATGCGTACGTGCTAATTGATATATTTCCAAAGTTCTTTTTTCTTGTTTTTTTTCTTGAGTTTGGGCATGTAACAGAAAGAAGACACAAAACAAACGAGTCGTTTGCCGACAATGGCCGAGGTAATTACTGTTATTTTCTGGCATTTTTCTGAAATCGGAACTATTTATATGCTTTTAAGTGCGTGAAATTTGTAGGTACGTACTATTTTGTTATATATTTAGGTATACAATTTATATTGTTAGGCGTATTTTTAAATCCGTAAAACCATATATTTCGGACTTAAAGACGTGTTGCTCTTGTGCCGGTTGGCTGGGTTGGTCGATTAAAAAAAAACGAAACGTCGTACGATCGAAGGGAATACGGCAAGTTAAAGTACCCCTTCAGATACTCCTCTTTCTTTCCTTTACCGTTTACTTCTAACTGTTACCGTCTTCGAATTACAGTAATACTGGATTTTTTCGAAAATATTTTTTGAAAAAAAAATATTCGATTTTATTGTGGAAAGGGTTAAAGGGATCCATTAACATGTTAGCAACGTACAAATAAAATTTTTAAAATCATATACAAGCTGATAAATTTTTTTTGAATTCCCCTTTTTTCGAAATATTTCGGTACAGAAAATTTTTTAAATGCAAAATCGAACTCCCCGTACCCAAAAACCCCTTAGTAAAGTACTCACGTCAAAATTTTAATTTTTTGAAAAAAAATTCGTTTTTATTACGGAAACGGTTCTAGAGGGGTTGATTAACATATTACTAACAAATAAGATTTTCAAAATTAAATTTTACAAACATAGCATTTTTTTAATATATTTCGTTACAGAAAAATCGTACGATTTTTTAGATGGAAAAATCGAACTCCCCGCACCTAAAGGTACCCACGTAAAAATTTCGACATTTCGAAAAATATTTCAGGTTTTTTTTTATTTTATTACGGAAACGGTTAGAGAGATCATTTTGCATGTTACTGACATACAAATAAAATTTTTAAAATTATATGCAGGGTGTTTAAAAAATTGACTTTTACAAAAATTGCGGTTTTTTCAAAATATTTCGTTACAGACAAACCGTGGCATTTTTTAGATGGAAAAATCGAACTCCCTGCACCCAAATACACCTTTCTAAAGTACCAACGTCAAAATTCCAATTTTTCAAAAAATATTTTTGATTTTTTTTTTGTTATTATTACGGAAATTGTTAGAAGGAATCATGTACATGTTACCAACATACAAAGAAAAATTTCAAATTTATATACAAGGTAGTAAAAAACTTTAATTAAAAAAAAATTTACTTTTTACGGCAGCCGGCAACCTGGCAAATTAGGGGAGGTCATAACGGTCGCGTCTGACCACGTGTTTTTTCACTCTAGTTTGCTTTAACATGTCATCGCAGGAGCATGCGATCCCGTCGGGAAAGCCAGAAAGGGCAAAAAACAGAAATTAGTGTAGTGTGTAGTAGGTGTTTTTATATATATAAAACAAAATTACTAGTTTTTCTAATATTTTTTTCGTACCAAAATACTAACAAATTTTAGGTTTTGATTAGTTGTTCTTATATTTTAGTCTTAATATTTAGGTTTTGCTTATTTGTTTTCATATTTTAATGCTGTACTGATAAAAATATGTAGGTTTTCTTATTATATTTTTACAAGCTTTGGTTCAAGGTTACTAATTAATAAAGCGACTTTTTATAGTGCTATCTATAGTCGGTAGAGCCGCCAGTCTGCAATGAACTGTATGTATACAACAGTATATACAGTTCATTGCCTGTCTGCTACTGCACAAAGTTCCGTCCATGTAGCAAAACCTACATGGAGGTGCCGTCCAGAAAGGGCTAGTGTGTATTTTAAAAAAATATTTTATCAATGTAGCTAGCGTTTTTTAAAATAACTTAACTATTGATAGTTTTCATAAATATTAGTGTATGTATCCCCTTATATGATTAAAATTGCCCGGCCTACATGGCTGACGTCAGACGACAAGCACTAAGGTCTTGTTATTGAGTGGGTATTGGCTTAGGGAGATTAAGAAAACTTTCTCGCTGCGCCGACTATTATTTCTCTCGAGCCGATACTGAGTGTAATGCGTGACCCGTGACGTCTCAGTCTCATTCACTATCCAGGAAAAATATACTGAACCCGCCTAAAGACGTTTTCGCTTCAAAAAGTTTGTCAACACACAAGAAACCTAAAAACATCTCATTTTGACAATAGGCAATGCTCGCTCCTATAAAAACAAAAAGAGTCCTCATACATTTAATTTTATAATTATATTATTATATAATATTAAAATAATTGGCAACATAAAAGACCTACACTACTTTGTAATAAAGCAGAATAACAAGTTATTAATTTATGAATAAAGAAATATATTACTCGAAGTATCTTAAAAATATGAATATTAGCTAAATAAAATATTATTACAGATGTAAAATTGTAGGGTAAATATTACAATGTTTGGACGGCATTTTAATATAATGAGATATTTTATGTCGATACATTATATTATTTATATTTTAACTAAATTCATTTTGGCACACACTATTCTCAACAATGCGGTGTAAGAAGTAGAAATAATGTTTTGATCAGCTCCTTTTTGAGTTATCCAGCTTGGAAATATTTGTAACAAAAATACGTAATTGAAATATCGTTAAAAAAACATTTAAATTATCTTTACCGCGAAATTGGTCAATTTAAAATCCCAGTGGGTCCAAAAACCTCTAATTTTCAAAAAGGTTTAGAGTTTGCGTACATGACAAAATATTATTTTGACGACGAAATGTTCAGGTCTGTGTCTTTATATCTGTTAGTATATTTATCCACTAACTTCTGAATTTTTAAACTAGAAATTTGGAATTGAAAATTGATACCAAAAATTGAAGGTTTATAACATATAAATTTGTTACCAATATCTAAATTAAATTTGTTAATATCGTACAAGATAAATTTAGAAGACACCGTAACATTTGTTCATGCTAATTTATTTTGAAGATTCATATTTTATATATATCTAAAAGTACCAAAAAATAATTTGCTTAAATAGTTTTAATTAAAATAACAGAAGTTTATTAGGGTACTAAACTAATGCCCGTGAGTAATTGTTTAGTATCAGATATTATAATTTAAATCTAAATTTCTCACTTCCGACATAGGATTCCTTTTGATCTATTTTTTTAACCCTAAATAGATACTATATTAAGATGTCAAAAAATAAATAATTAGCATGGTATAGTTTGCTATAGAATTTATTAATCAGGATTTCTAAATTAATAGGTTAACAATACCGCAAATCAAAATAATAAAAACACATATACAAAATGTGCGCATTCAGCCAAATAATTATTATTCGCCGGATAAAAATCAGCGAACAAAAATATCTAAAATAAGAAGGCAATTAATTTAAATATTGAGATTTTATAATTACATGCTTTTCTAAATATCAGATAATTAATATGGTAATCCACAAGTGACTTGCAGGCTTGTATGCAATCGAGTTCTAATTATTTCGAATTTAAGTTAGATTTTCTATAAAAATCGAAACATATTTACCTGGACCGCAAGAAATGCAGCTAAAACAAAAATCACAGTTTTAACAGCCATTTTAAGCCTACAGTGTGAAATAAGTGTCATAGATCAGTAAACCCCAATATATTATTGTCCTTATCTTCAAGTAGTACTTACCGTTTGAACTAAAATGACCCTTTAAGTGTTGGTTATCTTCTTTGGTAAATAAAGCATCTTACTGTTTGCCAGAATCCGAATCAAATAAGTAAACTAAAAACGATGTCAAAACAAAAATAATAACCGATAAGTGATATTTGTTTTGGCTGCATATGGCATTAAATTGAACACCTGGATTCTAAAAAAGAAATGCATTTTCGATGTTGAAATGAGAAAGTAAACATTACCTTAATCTTAAATACTTCATACTCAAATTTAATAATTAAAATAACCGAATTCTTCAATAAAACATCCAAGCAAATATTGAATCAACTCTAAAATATACGAATGTAGCATATCAATTGAACTGCAATGAGTTCTAAGTCACTTTCATGTCCTAGCAGTCAAAGTCATATAAGACAATTAGAGGTACCCCAGAAAACTTTTTAAAAACTGGAGAAGATCTGCGCCTGCGAGGCAATAGCGACTAATTCCAAAATTTAGGTCGCTTTTCTCTAGTGCTGGCAAAAACCGTGAAAAGTTGAAACCGGTTATTCGGTTTTCTTAAAAACCGGTTTCGGATAAAACCGGGTATTCGAATAATAGTGAAAACCGGGTATCCGGATAACCGGTTGACCGGTTAATCGGATAACCGGTTAACCGGTTAATCGGATAACCGGTTAATCGGTTAACACAGTCGTATGCTAATCATAATTTATAATTTGTTCTTAAGCATATTTCCATTAGTTCAGTTTCCCTGCCGATTAGGGCACAATCATTAAATTCTAGTGAACCAAATTTATTCCAGTTTTTAGTCGTTATTTAAATAAACCCCAAGATAATAATTAAATTAAAAATATTGTTTATTACAAATTACAATCGATATAAATTCTGAGCAGAAAAAATATTACAATTTTTTAAAACTTCAATAAATATAAAGGTATTCTATTAAAGGTAGATAATATTTTTCAATCGCACTCTAAAAGCATTTCCAAATATAATCACCGTCCAGTAGGTATGTGGTATGTTACGATTCCAAATACCCAGTTTTTACTTTACTTTCTATCTTTTTTACCATTACTTGAGAACCCGGTGGCCCAGTGTCATGTAACTAGATAACCGAATAATCGATTAACCGAGAAACCGGTTAATCGGTTAAACGAGAAATCGGGTAATCGGTTAACCGAATATCCGGTTAACCGGTTTCGGTTTTTTGAAAAACCGCGGATAATCCGAAACCGGTTAACCGACTATCCGAAAAACCGTCTTCGGTTGCCAGCACTACTTTTCTCCATCCGAAGGACCCCGCAATATTTCAATGGAAATTGGTGACAAATTATTAACAAAACCTTTCAGAGCTTCTATAATAAAATGATTAAATATTTTGACAGCTAATTTAATATTTTTCCTTTCTATAGATCATGGAAAAAGAGCCTTTAAACTAAGGGAATGCCCATGTTTTAAGATTTTGTCTCGTTCTAGTTCATGAAGTTTTTTGACCATTGAAAACCAAGCACATTTTTTTGGCCTGTTTCAAAATCGGAATAGAAAAATGCTTGCCCAGGTGTTACGCGTAAAACCCTTTTAATTTAAATTAGCAATGTAAAATAAATAAGATGTTACCTCCCTTAAGGGTGCGGCCAGCGCAACATGTGCTCCTGCTCGTCGGCGTGGGAGTGGGTCAATTATTTACTTTTGACCAGGGCGCCACTAGTTTGAAATAACTAAATCCGCAGACCCGAACTAGAGGATCCTCAGTCTTTAGAATCCTTAAGGGTGATTCAAAATCAAATGACTATTAACTACACTTGTTAGGTTGAGGTATTTCAGAGCAAATAATAGACGGTACATTCGTGCAGGTTTAAGTTTATTGGGCGCTCGTTAGTTTTGACGTTAATGTGTTGTCATATTTCTTTCAATAAACAGAATGATATAAATATATAAAAAAAATGTAAAAGGGGCTAAAGTGAAAACAAATAATAATAAGTTAAGATATGGTCACAAATATAGAACTTGATCAGTTGTGTATACATTCAACTTTAATGAAAATTGAATTATAATGAAAGTGAAATAGATAAAAGAGTGATCGAACAATTGTTACGCTCGTTTGGTTATATGGGAAGTAATAATATAATATACCCAATGATTACGAAGAGTCAAAATCAATTTCAACAAATTAATAATAAACACAATATGCATAAGGAATCTATCGTCTCATTATAGGTACTAGTAAGAATAAGTCATCAGGATAATATTGATTACTACTAAACCTTGTGCGCGTCAACCATGATATACGTGTCGCCGTTGTACATAAATAAACCTTAACGATTCAGTTTATGAAGTACCGTTATGTAAAATTATTATAACCAGAAAGTCAATAAGTCAGAACGACAACGTTTATCATTTACCACTATATCAATCAAGTTGTAAGAACAAGGAAATAAAACATAAAAAACTATGAGCATTAATTGAATCACACTAGTATATAGTATTCTATTAAAAATATACTTATTAAAATTAGCCTCGGTAAGCTATGCTTACACCTAAACAGTTCCAAAAATATTTATATCAATACAACGCAGAAAGAAAAAACACGCAATCTAATACAACGCTAAATATATTAACAATACGTCAATAACATTATATAGAAAGATCACAACTGTTTGGTGTACATGTGTACAACATAAACTTAAATTAGACTTATCTCATCTGGTATTCGCCGATATCACCTCCGGCCTTCTGAACGTAGGCTGCTGCTAGGCGCATTGGGACCCATAAACCGGCCTGGCGGGTAGCTACTTGGTTAGCTACTTAATCTCGCTCCAAATAAAAAGCCTAGCTACGTAGGATTTTTGGTGGTGATGACGAATGGGAGCAAGGTTCTCTCCTGCAGGCACCCCTTGAAGAAGGAAATGGCGTATTTTGTTCTGGAATCTTCCGCACGTTGCCAGTTACCAGAAGAAATCTTGATTTCAGACCAAAATCCAACAAATCCACAGTCAATTAATTTACTACGCTAAACTGGTAACTATACCAACTTCTCTCTAGCCCGAAATAAGATTATCCCCGTAAGGGCGAATTAGATATTCTTAAACTTTTTATCAGGGTTACGCACTACCTCCTCTTTGGATGGTTTAGCAAGAAAGAGAACGAGGTCAACTCAAGATCGTCTACCTCGAACACCGAGTTCAGTATTAAAGGGCCAGAAAAAATTCGGCCAATAGACCTACGACCATAGTCCTACGACAACACGTAAAATACAACAAGATGGTTGCCACCAAATTTAATAACACCTTCAATATGCAATAAAACGTACATAAGAAGAAAACCGACGATAAAATCATTATCCAGAATGACCAAACAAACAGAAACCGCTTCATTCCCGCCAGCCGCCATTTTAAACTCCTGACATCAAAAACGCTAAACGCATAAACACTCGGCCTAAACGCACCTTTAGCCAAGAGCTTGCGTCTCTGTTAGAACCAGCTACGAAACAACCGGGCGGTGTTGCCAAATTTAGAGAACACAACGCAACCACTAAATCATCTTGCCTGCGTACATCAAGCGAAAGCTCAGTTAAGTCGTTTAACATCAAACTGATGGTAGGATATCAATGAATTATGTTGTTTCTTGTTGGCTTGGTCCGCAAACGCTTCAAAATCGCACGAGGATCGCTAGAGAAACATGTACACCTGGCAACAGTCCAAGAGTACCCATAAATAGGCAACCAACAATTATTGTCAAAGTCAGCTGTCTCATATCATATGGATTTCATATCATAAATAAACATGGACTGAATTTTTAACTTTTCCTATTAAATATTGACACAAATCCAGGAAAATAACTAACCAACTCCGAAACCAATATTTCTGACATCAATGAGACTGTTCTAATGTATATTATCATTGAGAAGGTGATTATTCAGAAGGTAAGAGAATTATTGAATGTTTTGAAATGCACTGCTATAAATGCCTATAACTTTGAAGGTATCTGGATAGCGATGGATAGGATACAGTAGGCTTTATTAATTGATTATGTGCCAAGCCAGTGAAAATGTTCATAAATCCCGATCGATCCCATCAAACAGCCCGAGAGAATGAAGTTACGTATACGACAACCGAACTCTCAATTTTCAATTTTCGTTATACAACAACCATGCAGGTATCTAAACGAGTGAGTAGTATTATATTTAGCTTGACGGACTAGCATAATAGATGTAGGATTTAAGTTGAAATAACTGACTTTATTTTACTTCTATCTGTTACATGTTTTCATACTAAATTGACGTGTAACACAGGTTTAGAATTTAGTCAGTTGTTAAAAATATATTTTAGTAGATTAACAGTATCAAAAAGGTAAAATAATGGTCTTTCTCGGGCAATGGAATGGAGGAAAACTATACTGAGTTCATTCCGGGGTGAAAAATTACTCATTGCCTTGCTGTTGTCAGTAACTGTACAAAATACTATGCAGCCAATTTTTTCCAAACTTTCTATTATGGTCTTGATAAAAGTATATTAGATTTTTGAATCATGTTTAGCTATAGGAGATATATTACTTCTTTAAGGTTTGAGCAAGGACTTGTGATCATAAATGCAACTGCAGATGATGCTAAAGTATTACTATTATTTACTGATGTTCCTACAGTGTTCCCTGACTTAAAATCCAAATAGGGGCAATATGATTTTCATCCAAAAATAATATCACATCTTTATCAGTTAAATATTGAAAAATGATACAAGCACAAATTAAAAAAATGTCTTTCATACATGACGGAATTCAAAAGATAAAGGATCAGTTACATATAAAAAAGTAAACAAACCTATTGTGGAGAAAAGTAATGCAGTAGCTATCCAAAATAGACAAATTCACAAACACTTATTAAAGCCATAACGTATAAATGTTTCAGATGAGAAAAATCATCCCATTCCTGCACCTTCTACCCATCACTACTAACTTAGAAGTAAAAAGCATTAGAAACCCCATACTACCAACGGCCATAGGAAAAACGTATATATCTGCTACTCAACACACATCCAATATTCAATACAAAACAAAATGAAAGCTTTTCAATCCTTACTTCCTATAAATTTATTCAAGCTTATGAATATTTGCAGACAATTTTAAGAAATATCAACATTTTTCACAAAGCCAACCGCTTAAATAGAGGACTGATTAATGTAGTAGGCAAAGTCGACAAATGGCTCTTTGGCACTCTAGACTCAGATGATGAGACCCGTTATAATAATTTTATTATTTCGAGATGCTAACAAAAAATCAAGAAATTTTAAATAAAAATTTTTATAAAGAAAAATCAATTCTATCCACTGTTACACAGGAATATACTAAAAACTTAGGAAAAATAAATACTAATCAAATATTTATAGTTGAAAAATTAATTTACTTGAAAAGAACCAGTTAGATCTATTTAATGCCTTATATATGTCTTTAATTTTGAACAATATAATGTTGCAATTAAATACCTTAAATTCTATAATTAATAACATCAAAAATGCAATCTCATTTGCTCATGTAAATAAAAGGCACAACTCCATACTCAATCCTAACCAACTTTACCTAAAACCACAACGTATAATTGTTTTAGATGAGACAAGTCATCCCATTCCTGCTCCTTCTACCCATCGCTACGAACTTAGAAGTAAAAAGCATAGGAAACCCCATACTACCAATGGCCATAGGAAAAACCTATATATCTGCTACTCAACACACATCCAATTTTCACATAAATCTTACAGAAATCGAAACTTTTAATTTAAAGAATCTTTTCATTCAAACAAACGAACCTATTTTCAATAGAAAACAAAATTAAAACTTTTTAATTCTTACTTCTTATAAATTTAATCAAATTTACGAATATTTGCTGACAATTTTAAGAAATATCAACATTTTTCACAAATCCAACCGATCAAAAAAAAAGGACTAATTAATGTAGTAGGCAAAGCCGACAAATGGCTTTTTGGCACTCTAGACTCAGGTGATGAAACCCTACATCCTACTCACAAAAGAAGATTACCGAACCACGGAAGAATAATGGCAGCAACTAGAAGATCTTTTTATCTGCAAGCAAACCGCCCTATTGAAAGATGAACGTTGCTTCTTCGAGCTGCTAACAACGTCAAACAATAAGTGTCCGTTAGTCAATGTTAACTACCAAAAATGTACCATTCAATGCCTAAATGGTAACGAAATTTTGGTCATTCCTGCGAACAAGACCATTGCCCGAGACAAATGTCAGCGAGGACAAAATCTCTGAGCCGAGTATTGTTACCCTATATATGTGTACGAGAGTCAACAAAAATACTTCAATATGTGTTAGAACTGCCAAAATTTTCGAATGTCCAAAGTAGCAACAATATTTCCTAGGTAACCCTCGAATAAATATACTTGGATGAATTGAAAACAGCCCAGAAAATATTGTCAGCAATCCAGTTGCACCCTCTGGAAACTCCCGAAAATTTGACGAACTTTTGGATCGCTCCAATTTCATCCATTGCAGCTCTTGTATGCGTAATCCTGTTTCATTCCAAAGAAATCACCACTACGAGAACGGCCCCACCATCAAAAGTGAGTCGAAAAAATGATCAGCCACTGCAGCCCTTATTTTCCAAACTTGAGGAGGGAGGAGTTATGTGATGAAACCAGGCCGATAACCCAATTACGGAACATTCCTGCCGATCAATTATTATTATTTTTAATAATCGTATACACATATTTATAATTTAGTAGAATCGGCATTTTATATTATTAGTGCACATAATTACATTTTCACTTATCATTTAATTCTCGAAAGATAAAGATCGCATTTAATTGATAGTCAAAAAACTTTTGTTGAATAAAATTACTTATTTAGAAAGTTGATCTTCAATCGTAATTCCATACTCCCGTAATCAAAACTCCTTTTAAGTTATAGTTTTTGAGATTACTGAACAAGCAGTATTTTCTAAATAAAACCGTTTAGGACACCTGTTTTTATGATTTATTTTTCTTAAAACTATTTACGGAATCGAATCGCTTGTTTTACCCAGCAACATGTGACATTGGTCATTTGCAACTTAACATAATATCTTGTCTTATGGTTGTTTCATTTTTTAATAGTTTTGCCAAGACAATTATTAGCGAATACGTTTTTCTAACCTTTTCTGCAGTATTATAGTTTAGAATAGTTTATAGACATATAGAGCATACTAATACTTGACATAGATATATTTTTGAATTTTCACTATTCTTACCTATTACTAAAGAAAATAGTAGCTTCAAACTAACCCAAACTACTACTTTCTCTGCTTTTACTGAGTCACTAGATTTCTTTCAAAACAAAGTTTAGGGAATATGAAAATCTTAAATCAATTTACAGCATGTCAATATTCAGCTCGATAATACAAACTTAATCAGCAACTTTCTTTCCACCGATCATTTAAAAATCCAATTATCGCCAACGTCGTCCTCGAACTAAAATCGAATCATAAAGAAACAATCACGGGGCCATAGAGGTACTGAAAAACCTGCTATAGTTCCATTTACTGGCAGAGCACGTGATCCGAATTGATCACAAAATAGGTCGTAAGCTTTTATGATCTCCTTAAACAATAGCGCACATAGCTGCCCCGAATTATAATATTTAATAGGGAAAAGGTCCGGTGATTTAGGAGGCTGAGCACGCAGCATGCCAGTTGATATTCTGTGACGGTTTTAGCGAGAGAGAGACTTGACGACCTGGGCGACCTGAGAAATTAAGATTCACTTCAGAACATTATCTGATCTTATGTGAAGTCATTTGATCAAAATGTGAAAATATGAGGCACACTTCCTGCTTTGATAAAATACATTAGAGGTCGTAAGGTTAGCTTTAAGAAATCATTTTGGACTTTCACATGATATTCGCGGTCAATAGGTACATAATGTTTGTTAGGCAAATTGCTCTTTGTAATTGTAAACTATTTCGAATATTACATGACCTATGTGTGTGTTTCAGCGTAAGTATGTGGCCAATGTTTTGACACACTATTACGGCGAATCGGGTAGTCTGATGTCTTAAATTGATTAATATTTAAGACGTATGTAGGCTTTGCCTCATTTTTGTCGATAGAAAAATGTATAAAATTATAATATAACTTAAAGCGCATGCACCTATATCTGTGATATATATCAGCTTTCTCGTTAATTCATGGAATACATCCATATAAAATGCGCATTGTTTTATATGACTTTTTGTATTCGGATTTAGTATAAAAACCGCTTTATAGTTCAACATTTCAAAGTATTTGTTTTTCAGGCGGCAAATAATTTTTATCGAAGCTTTCGGAAAATTTCCTTTCATCAAAATTTCTGCTCTTTACAATAACCTATTTGGGTTTCAAACTTCGATTAGTTTCATTATTATAAATATCACGGTATGTAAAATTTGGCAACATTGTGAATGACTTGTGTCAAAGTTTAAAAAAAACTTAATAATTTGGCAACAGTGTATTACTCTACCACCAAATAATTTCAAGTTGCGGGTGAATAAATATTAAGAATTAATTTAAAAAATGCTACGAATACCAAATTTAAAAAGCTTATATCCACCATTTTTTACATCGTTCTAATGGACGTGTCAAGAATCTCTGTAAGTTTAGTAGCGAATTTGAAAAGCCGATTGCAACTTACGATGGAACAGGACATTGATCCTGAGCCTCCATCGTCTCCCCTCAATCCCAGCTGTCCATTGAAGATTGGAACCTCGTTGTTCAAAAACCTTAATAAGACCAAAGCCAGACTGAATAGAAGCATAGAAGACTATCAAAAATGGCAACTGGCGTTCAATAACAAATAAGGCAAAAAACAATCGATTATAAAACAAAATTAGCTATTCAACAAGAACAAATTGACGAATTGCAAAGACGAATTAAAGAGTTATCATAAAATAAAGCAAGGTTCATGCTTCTTTCTGTACCTTCTGCTACTGGAAATGATACTTCACCTAATGACATTCATCCGGCCAAAACTTCGACAATGGCCAACAAGTCTTAACCTAAATCGGCAAACGAGAAAACAGCGCAAAGACAAACAATCAGACAATCAGCAACTAAAAAACACAATTCTGACTTTCCGCCACTGCAATCTTCCCCTAGCAAAGCATCAACTGCGGATCCAAATATAAAACACTTCTAACGCAAATGATAAACGCAAATAAACAAAATAACATAGCTAATGCAGATATTCCTAAATATAGGATTCCGCCAATAATTCTCCGAGAAAAAAAACTGTTCAGCAAGGTGTCTGACTATATCAAAGTTAATAAAATTAATGAACATAAGCAAGACTATTAACGTTCAGGGGAGAGTTAGATTTACACCTGACCAATGCAGCGATTACAGGAAGCTTATAAGCTCCAAATCCGTTTTAGATTAGTAACCAGTGTAAGCGGACCATTGCATTGACGAGAGCAAGGAGGACTATAACGAGCAGATCAAGAACAAGCTTGTCAACTGTCCTAACGGATCAAAATCCTTTTGGTCAGTTGACAAAGCTGTCAATCAGGGTTTCTCAAAAACGTCAATCCCACCACGCACTGACCAAAGATGATGGCTCAATAGCAGAAACATCCAAAGAAAAAGTGAACATTCTTGCCGAAATATTTGCATCAAATTCTACCTTAGATCATCAAGGAAAGACTCCCCCAACTACCCTGAGAGTGAATTCCTCAAATCCAGGTTTGGTATTTCGCCAACGCGAGGTGAAACGAATACTCAAGGATCTAGAAACTAACAAGGCCACAGGACCGGATGGCGTTCCGGCAATAGTGCTTCTTAAGAAATGTGCTGCTGAACTAACAGCTCCACTATGCAGGCTTTGCTCCCTATCATACAGAACTGCATGCTTTCCGTTTAGCTGGAAATGCGCTCCCAATCTCGAAGAAAGGTAAAAAAAACGATTCCAAATAACTACCGTCCAATTGCCTTATTTCCCATCACGTCCAAAATCATGGAGAAACTGATCAACGAACAGCTCTTAAAATATCTCGAATCGGCAGGCATCATAAGCAATCGCCAGTGTGGCTTCCGCAAGCACAGATCAACGGGAGATATCCTAACTTACGGGACCTACCTGTGGACCAAAGTCATCGAGAGCTACGGCGAATCTCGTGCAGTGGCTCTCGACATATCCAAGGCATTTGATAGGGTGCGGCATGACGGATTGTTAAGCACATTGACAGCATACGGACTACCACCAGCATTGCTTCTATGGCTTTCCAATTTCTTAAGGGATCGAGTTGGTATTGATGGGCATATTTCGAAGAAATTTAAAATCAATGCCGGAGTTCTTCAATGGTGTATATTGTCTCCCACACTGTTCTTGCTATATACCAGCGATCTTTTGGACAGGACAAACAATTCTATTTATAGCTTTGCAGACGACAGCACCCTTATATCTTCATTCATGTCGCGGACTCCAATGACAGCTGCTCGTTCCCACCGCTAGCGAGAAAATCAGATTGCTACCATCAATGAAGATATGATCGCTATCGTGGAATGGGGCGAGGAAAATAGTAGACAGTTTAACGCAGGAAATACTCAAGTGGCTGTCTTCTCAAAAGAAGCCAGCACCGCAGGACCTGACTTATCAATGACAGGACAAACACTGACTCTGGCCTCATCCATAAGCTTGCTGGGCATCAGAATAGAAATCAACATGTCATAGCATAATCACGTCACCAAAAATGCCAAGGCAGCAGCACAAAAGCTAGGAGCACTCTATAGAGCAAAAAAGTTGTATATACTTCATCTCTTACTGCTCTATAAGAACCAGATAAGATTATTTCTGGAATATTGTTCCCATGTGTGGATTTCGGCACCCAAACACGTGCTCAAGATATTGGACTCCATACACAGGAGAGCAGTCCGTCTTGTGGACAACCCAGAGTTGACTAAAGACTTTGATAGCCTTGAAATTCGAAGAAAAGTGGCAGACCTATCTCTTTACTATCGATCGATCGATCGACGGAAGGTGTTCGAACGAGCTGGCACTTATGATTCCACCCAGAGTTGTGCCAAACAGAAACACCCATCAGACACAAGATGCTCATCAACATACGATTCAGTTGCCAACACCTAAGACGTTCCTGTTGCGGGATTCCTTTGTCTGGAGGACTGCCTGGCTCTGGAATGGACTTCCGAGTAACGTCTTCAAGTCCAATGTCCACCATCTTCTTCGCACACGCACCGCTCGTTGTGTGGCATAGGATTTTCCTTTTGTGTATGCCGAACATAAAAAAAGAAAGACGAGTTTTGTAGGAATGGTCGGTAGACAAAGGTAAAGTTGATCTCTCGGGGATGAGCTTTGCTCTCTAGATATTCATAAATGGCGTCATAAATATTGTGCTCCTATGCCGTTGATGCTTTTGATTCTTCTGAAATCACAAAAACATATATATGTCTTCACCCAAATTGGTCTATAGAGATTGAATATGAGCAACATTACACAATGCCATCGCTGCCAGCTTGTCGGGCACTCGCAAGCTAAATGCGAGGCAGAACAGAAGTGTATATAATTCGCAAAATCCCATTTAACTCACGAATGCACGAAAACCAAAGGTAAGGTCACCTGCATAAACTGCGGAGGTGACCACCCTGCTAATTTCTCGGATTCTTTTAAAAGGCCCTCCAGTCCAAAGTCCCGGCATCTTCTTCCCAAACAACCTCCCCACCATTTATTTGGAGAACCCAAGATATCAAACTCCTTCGATCCCCAACAACTCCTCCGTTACTTCCTCAAATTCAAGTAATCTAAACCATGCTTTCCACAACATTGTTAGCCAGCTATGGAGAAAACTATGCAAGACCCCTCAGCCTTAATCTCTACCCCCCATTCTCCGAACCTCAAAAAATGTTCACCTTTTGCGAAGTACACGAAATCGATATCCTACTCTTTCAGGAAACATGGCTAAAGGCCACTGATTTTCGTTCCGCAATTACAATGTTTTCGTATTGACATGCAAGTCCTTACAAAAAGGCATCTAGTTATGAATCGATCTTTCTAGATCAAGTCATTGAAGGCACATTTTTAACCTGAAACTAGAGGGCCACGTTCCAATTATTAGCCCTGTTTATTGTGTTTATTGTAGTCCGAGCCTCAATTTATCTTCTGTCAGTTTTGAGAGCATATTATCAAACTGTTCAAACCTTATATGTTAATTGACGGTGACCTAAACGCCAATCGTAGAGACTAGCGCAGTCGGATTTTTAATTCCAGTGGCGCACTCCACAATTCTGCCTCTATTTCCAGTTATGCTATTCTAGCCCCAGATAGTCGCACACATTTTAGTACAGGATTGCCTGAAAAACTAGATATCTATATCTGCAAGAATGTAGATAGAGGTAGCTAAGTCCGTTGTTCTTTATGAGCTTTCTTCATATGATATACCAGTTTGGCTTGAATACAGCAATCCGTTAGATAGAGCCTTCATTTCCAAACCCTATAATAAATGCTTCCTCCCTGTGGTCCAATTCTTAATATCAAGAGCTAAAAATATGGCGAATTAAGCCTTGCACTGAAGGAAAGGATAAAGCTAAAAAATAAGCTGAACCGACAAGCTTTTCAAACAGGTAACGCTGACATCAAAATGCAAGCCTATACTGCTGCTACTAATATTCGAAGTGTGTTGGCAGCGCTGATGGATTAAAGTTGGGAGAGAAAGGTAGAGTCTCTTTCAACTGAAGATGATAGTGTCTATGAAATGACAAAATCATTAACAAAAGGAAATAGCCCTCCAATCTCAGCTTTGACTATCAAGAATGCCGGTTACTAGTTAGCAGAGAACAAAGCTGAATTATTCGCGGAAGCATTTCAGGAACAATTCAGTAAAAATTCCTCTGCTAACCTTGCAAGATATGTAAGAATCGCCACAACCATACGTATTTAAAAATGTCTCCAAATTATCCAAGCCATTTTCGAGATTCATTATTTTCCGTCTATTTGGAAGCGTGTGAATATTATGGCTATTCATAAAAGTTTGACAAATCCACAAATTCCGAGCAATTCTATACCCTTAAGCTTATTTCCTAACCTATCCAAAATAGCAAAAAAGGTCAGTCATCCTCTTGTAACGGAATATATGTTAAATATATGTTATCAAATATTAGTCTATTCCGCTCCATTAATTCTACCTATTTATCAATGGTTTTCAATGTTTAGCATATTGATAGGCAGTGCCATCTGTTCGAAAACGGGCTTATCTCGTGTAATAGGTAATTGAATGCCTGTAATCTACAATAGATTGCTACATTTAGCGTATGTTAAATGTTTCCTTAGTTTGACGCCGGGTTTCTTCAACGGTTGTCACGTGTTTTAAATTGCCCAATGAAAAGCCATTGAATTTAAATAGGTAGAATGTACAATTTTGAAAAGAAGGTGGTTGGCATCTTGTGTACATACAGCGTTCGACGCGGTAAGTGGTATAATTTTTTGATCTTAAAATATTCTATTCATCCTGCATATTTTTCAATAGTATTTTCATATTTTAAATACATAATTGATAACTGTTTTTAATTCGGTTAATCATATTTCACTAAAGTAAGGAATTTAGCATTTTTATATTGCACTTTCGAGTGTTTGACGATTTCAATAATCTGAATTTTTTATGGTGACCTTTAGGTTTGAATAATTGGTGAATAATTGCGTATCTTATTGGTCAAATTCGTGTAATTTGATACTGGTTTAATCCAAATATATAGAGAACGTAATTATTTCATCGTTTAGTGGTCATACATATGATTTTAGATTTTACATATTTTAATTTAAATTGAACAGTATTACCTGGAAGATTCTCAAAGCGAATTTTATATGTTCCTGTAAAAGGTAGATAATTGAATTTGAGTAGAATTTCGCTGAATTTTCTTTAGTAGTATTGTTGATCGTAGTTTTTTAGGCTTGTTTCATTAATCTTTCAGTTGATCACTTATCGTGTCACGTTTGACCAATGATAAACCGGCATTGATTTGCATATAAAAGAGGTTTAAGCACATGTGTGTAAATTTACCTGGTTTATTTTTTCTTTATCGTTTATCTAAGTTCCTATCTCAAAGCGAGATAGTAATTATCATATCTTTATCTTTGATTAATTAAGACGTAATTTACGTCAAATTATTGTTTATGTGCCAAGGGCCATATTTATAAATTAAGTAAAGAAATTACTTATCTGAAGTCATTAGACTTGTTTTAAGAGAGGTTATACCTCGTTCTTCCTATTTTTTATTAAAATCTAGTTATTTTCTATTTGAAGTTGCCGAAAGCCACTGTTGGACAAGTTTCATAATTTTTTCATAATTTTCTTTTAAATTTCTAATTTCAATCATCATATCCTTTGAATTTCATATCTCTAAGTAAAGAAAAGAAATATCTTGAGTAACAGTAATTATTCATAGTGTTATTTAATCATAGTTATCTATAATTTTTGCTGAACATAAATTGTAATTTAAGTTCTGATTATATTTGCTGTAACCAGTAAATTTTCGAGTTGTTGGTTAAAACCTTGTATGTCAAACTGAGGTCCACAGGATACTCGTCTGTATAATTTTTATTAGCAGTATACACTGGTCTAAGGCGTTTATTATTTTTCTTTACATGTAAATACCGCTGGATGACGTAAACCTCTATTGTCCACGTCGCTTTGCCAGACCTGTAGAGGAAGAACCATAAGCTAGGCAACCCTTTTGAAAACCTACATCAGCTCAAGTCAGCTAACTTGGGAATAGGCAGAAGCAGGTTTTTAGTAAAGGTCCCAATACGGTTGCATGGACATAGGATAGTTGGACAAATAGGTACGGAGTGGTAAACCAAAATAAATTGCCTGTAAAGACCAATTAAATTCGTTAATCTTTAATAATAAAGTTAATTTTATTTTCATCATATAACAAGCTTATTTATAAACCGAATTTCAAGTAACATTTGTAAATTAAATTTTCAGTAATCAATTGTATTGGATTGCATTTGTAATCTAATTTTAATTATATTGATCTCAATTGTATTAATAACTGCAGTGCATATGGTACCATAACTAGTAATTTAAACATATAGTTGATATATAATTTGTTTGTAAGTTGATTTCTTTGATTTATCGCAAGTGGCGCCTTAAAATAATTGTAAACGACTAATTTTTAGTAACACGTTTTATTTCGCCAATATTATTACAGCCACTAATATTTCCGCCTTACACCTTAAAGCTTCGCCAGTATAGTCATCATAATTACATAACGCCATGAATCGACTCTGCTATTCATACAATAACTATATCTACGTTTTATTTCTAATCTATATACTCCGTATTATATAACACCATGCTAGTCATTCTTCTATTGCGCCATTCGCCTTCCAGGGTTGTCATGTCCTCGCCTATTTGAACGTCGCACGTCGCCTCTCCAAAATTTGCTTGTTACATAATATTTAAATCACCAGAGGAAATAATTTAACCCACACCCTCAAATAAACTAAATAAATTAACTTTTGCTCTATCTTTACAAATTAGCTGAGCTAGATATTCATTACAAAGTGGCACACTAATTAGTTTCACTCTCTCTTACCACTTTTATTCATGATTAAAATTTGCTACCATTGGAGCAATTTGGATATAAACTTGGTCACACCACACAAACGCCATTTTCGTCGACATTTCTGAAGATTTCGACAAAATCTGGCATAATGGCCTTATAATTAACTAATCACACTGGGAGTTGCCAGACAAATTTAATTACTAGTTGAATCTTTGCTTTCGTGTAGGTCTGTTTGCCTATTCAATATATTTACCCACGGTGGTGATCTATTTGTCTTTGCAGATGATCCGGCAAAAGGAATAAGCCCAAACAACATTGTTAATATAAGTCAAGGCAACATCAGTTTTCTGGAACTGTGGATCCGGGACTGGAGAATAAAATTAAATGCTAAAAATAAGTCAAGTTATTTTCTTATCCAAGTCTCTATTCACAGTTCCAAGAACACGGCTTTTAGTGCCTAAGGCCGTAATTTCTTCAAATACTTAAATCTTAATCTTTGCCAAATAGAGCACGAGGGCGGCCAATGCCCGCTCACGCATCTCCAAAGCTAACGGTCATTTCACCGCTATTTATTCCCTCATTTGTCGTAAAAGTAAACGCCAAATTAAAACTAAAATTACACTATACAAAATGTTTATAAGATCCATGTTAACTTACAGTGTTATGACTTGGAACAGGTTCTAGGGCGCATCATCTAAGTTATCAAAAATTTCAAAACTTGCTCGTACCATTGTAGATACTCCATATTTTATTTCACTCTTTCTCTCTCCTCTCCCCTCCAACTTCAACTTATAAACTTCACTTCGGTCAGCTCAACATAAAATAGAAAATTGAAGAGTGGTAAAAAGCCTCAGGCTTGCCCAGGGATAATATGATTTCTAAAATATTGCATGTTGTTGCATGCATATTGTTGGGTGCATCAAAGAGTATGGCTATGCAATCATCATTTTAAATTTTAATTGCATGTTGACTTGTGGGATATATAGGGTGATAAACCAAAAAATATTATATAAACGAAAAAAAGAATAATCGACTCTAATTCTAGGAATAATTAAATAGGGCATTAACCAACATGTTTGTTCGACACCTACAGTTTTCTATTGGATGTTTTCGGAGTTTTATATTTATTGCATTGTTTATTATATTTTTTTTGTTATTTTTAGTTTTTACTCTTGAACAATTGGTAATTTACCGAGATATTTAAACGGAAGTTACACCTAATATTGTAAACAAGTTTAAACACCAGGCAATTATAGTTACAATATAACGTAGAATGTTTAATTTGCTAAATTTAGAAATTTTATTTTAGCAAATATCATTTTAGGGTTATGTTGGGGAAACACCCCAACATGTATATCAACTTATCGTTTTTTACCGTATAGTTTGGTGATAACACCCTGTATGTCCGTAATATGATTGATTCATAATTTAAACTCAATTAGATTTATTTAACCCCAGGTAAACAGCAATTTGTGCATTTAAAGCATTGCTTCTTAGTCCGGACCTGGATAGTGGATTGTCGGTAGAACAGATTCCGTTATATGAAAGAATCGCTGGAAAGCAAGTTGTCACTCTCCGTCAATGAAACCGATTAAATTTAATATATCTTTGTCTCCATCAATGTTGTGTAAACCACAATATGTCAAATAAAGAAGAACATGATTCTACCCTCTCAAATGCATCAGCTTCTGCGTAACGCTCTGTTTTCCCTGTCCGCGCCGGTAGGAAAAATAAATTTTAGTGCCTAGTTTGTTATAACAAACACTCAAACGTAAAGTATCGATCCAGTCATCGTTCTGCTTGAATTTTGCGCCAAGAACATCTACCCAGTCGTAGCTCTGTTTGACGCCAAGATATTTAGCAGTTTTCTCATTTGTTTGCACAGATATTTAGAAAATATCTGCTGCACTCTGTGTTTTCTTTATTCAACACTGAATTTAGAGCTTTCTGGGCGTTTCCTCGAGACAATACAACTCGTAGCGTCTCTCCTGTTGAAGATAGAAGAAGGTAAAATGACGGTTGGAGAATTGTAGTTAGACAAATATATTCCTGCACTCGAGATTCGAATCAAATGTTCGAAGTCTTATATCCCTGGTGAAGTAAAGTTGAGAGGATTGGAGAAGAAAAGTAACAAGGTATTTAGTGTGAATGGAAAGGCAGTCAGTTGAAATTTTGAAATAAAGAAGGTTTGAGTAAATTCAGTAAAGAGAGAAGTTCATGGTAGATTCAAAGTTTTTTAGACATTTAGTAATAGTTAACCTCATGTATAGTATTTAGTTTTATGTATGAAAGGATGAATGCTTGAAAGTAGTTAGAAATCATTGTATATTATATTAAACATATTTAATGCAAATTAAAACCTGCATTATTAAAGTACGTACTACCTAAAATACATGTTTCAATTCAGACTATACGAATACAACCCCACCAACCTATCTTGATACAGTCCAATAATTAAAGTTGCTAATTATAAAGGTAATTAGCACCCCCTCCTTTATGGTGATAAATGATTTAAAAATTAATTTTTTATACCGACGAGGTTAAATGACACTCAACTTACCTCAATTGCTTAAGATATTAATACTTGAGTTATGCCATTGCCGGTAAGTCGCTTTGCAAAAACATTCTAGTGATGTATATAGAGATCCAAATTTTGCCTTATTAATAAAATAATAAAAAACAGAATCTCACACAGCATGTTATAATACTTCTTAGATAAATTACTTATGAGAACATTTTTCGTTAAACTACAGCACTATTTTATAAAAAATAATTAATTTTTATTAATTAATTTTACCGTTCAATTTAATCTAACGCGACTTTTTTTCTTCGCTAAATTCAGTTCAAGAAAAAAAATTATAGTGGATGCTGCCAATCCAAAAAGCCATAGTAAAAAAATGAATCTAAAATGATCGATGTTTAAGGACTTGGATTTAATTTTAGATGATTTTAGTTGTGTTACCATCTTTTGATAGCCAGCAAGAAAATTACTGTATTCTTTCATTACAATTCCCGCGTACAATATAGTTTGAACCATCACATAATTTAGAGCTCTTGCTGCCGGATATCCTTTTGGGTAGTACATTTGGAGGTAAGTAATGTCAACCTCTTCTCCCATGTGATACATTACCTCGCCAGTTTGTGGGTCATAACAAATAGCTAGCGCTGCTTCAATCATAGCTAGTCTAGGACCGATCAAAATTGCGCTGCGATCGATGCACACCTTAGCAAGACATATGTCTGTAGTAGTTGTACAAGTAACCATTCTGCTGGATAAAAGCTGATCTTGATCGTCATCACTTTGTTTAAAACTTTCGAGAGCTTCGGGAGGCACAATAATAGCTAAATTCGATGTCAAAATATCTTCAACAGAATGAATTTCGCCTTCGTACGAAGCACTAAATAATATTCCTTCTAACATAGTGGTTAATGTAGTTGTTATAACAAAGAGTCCCATAATCCAAAAGGCAAGGGCCGTTCTGAATCTGAACGAAGACAGTTTGTGTATTGGGACCTGCCAGAGTATGAGGAGAGATATTAATATTAAGGTGGAAATTTTTTCCCGGTAAGCCTTCTTTATAAACAGAATCCATATTACAGTGGTCCCCAAAAATGCAAATTCTACTTCTAAAGTGAATATCCCGAATAATCTATTCCAAGTGGTTCTTCGCAGGGATTTCGGCGTAAAAAAGTTAATTTCTCCTACAAAAATTACCGGACAACTGTCAAAGTCTTCCCAAAGTGCTGGATCTGCTTCATATCCACCTGAAACTGATTGTACCACGCGTTTATGCAAAAGATCAAGACCTTCATTTTGATAGGTTCCGTTTTCAGCTATTCCTCGAAATTTATTATCTCCTAGTAGGGGAACAACTTGCATTCCCAAATATGCAGCAATAGACAGAAGAACCCGTTGTTCCGGTCCACTAAGATCGGCGTTCGCAAATGGGGGCATCACTCTAAAGTACGCATTCATAGTGGTGTTTCTCCAGAAGAACGGATATACTTCTGCTGAAAGAAAAAATGTTTTATTTAGAACAAGGTGACAAGTAAGAACGACGTTTAAAATGTTCTTTGGGTAGCTTCATATTTGCTCCAAACTAAATGTGAAGTGGTAATAAAGCATACAATCGCTTGCAGCAAACTTCTATTTTTTCGAAATTTTTCTTAATGATACTATGTAATATCTACTTAAATATGCTGATTAGCAAAAAGATATACGCAAAAAAAATAACTGCTGCAATATGTTTATTTCCATTTTCACGAAGATGATCCCAAACTAACCCAAACTATCTCATGGTCTCTATGAGATCTATGTCATTAAAGAGACCATAATTTTTTCTAAAATAAAAATATACCAAATCAACATTTTTAGTCTACGTGTCGTTTAAGCAAGTTTTTAACAATTCCGCAAAATGATTGATTTCAAAGCAAAATTGATCAAGGAAGAGGGTAAGTACAAAAATTCGGATCCCTGATAATATCACGAAACTTATAAAATAATAAGAAGTAAATACTGAGAAGCCAAGGAACGATGGATGGATGAAGAGCGTGATGAAATAGAAACATCGCAAGGTTAAATTATATTCATTCAAGACAATCATCACACCTAAAAATAAAAGAATTAGTTGGCAAAACCACAACAACAAAAGAATATATAACTCTTCAATGAATATTGATCTGTTGGTGTTCACAACTCCATGATAAGATCAAGAAGCGGCACAAGAAATACCAAAAAGTGACGTAATTTACGCAACAAATGTCCACAAGTTCTAAAAGTTATTGAAGACCAAGATGCCACAGGTTAATTTCCCTGGTGAAAAGCTTTAACTTGATTTATGACACTACTTTTGATGTTTCTAAACCACACTAAACCATCCCCAAAAAATACCAAAGTAGCAGACTTTAAAAGTTTATCGTCAGTAACTTCGTAGGCTGACGTAAGCTCAGAAACTCTTTCAAGAAAATCGTAAACCTTCCCTGGATTACCGTTAAATTTTAAATTCCAGTCTGGAATAAAATTTTTATTATTAGAACAAGAAGGAGGTGAAGAAGTTATAGGTGAAGGTTGTGCGAGAGTCGAGTTAAAGTTAACCAAACTAGCTTGAGCTTGTGTACCTTGAAAAGCATCTACTTTATCTTGAACATCCGCCTCTAAAGTGAGGTAACGAGCTTAAGTATCATGCTTCAATTTTTCTACTTGTAGTTTAGAGTCGTCTTCTGGGACAACATTCTTTGATCGCGAACCATTACATGAGATAAACGAGATTTAATTCTATGATATAAAGAATCAGCTGGTTAAAATATATACTTATAACTTTCTCGAAAAAACCAATGCTTTGAAATACGATGGTTACCTGATGATAATCCATATTTGTTAGACAAATTTATCTTTTTCTACACCTCAAAACTATACTTTTTGAATAAGGCCGCTTCTATTTTTTAGCTTCATTAGGTCACTAAATTAGCACTTGTGCAATTTACATACTGTGACTAGAGCGGAGGCGGTTTTATTTAAAAAAAAAAAACTAGATTTGAGGTGGAGAAACAGGTAACAATTTGTCTGACAAACATGAATCTTCCACAATAATAGAGAACTTATCTACGATAAGCCATATGTCGCATCGTTTAAAAGCTTTTTCTAAGAATTATCAATTCAATGATTTATAAAAAGGGTGAGGCTCAAGTTGAACCTACACAGTAACGATTTTGTTAACGGGGTCTGTATGCATGAAACCCTCTTTGTCTTGAATAACCTAGCACAAAGATGCATAAATATGATGTTGTGCCTGCTTTATCGACTGTATTATTAATGTACTCTTAGGGAATCGAACCAAATATTAACAGAAGCTACAATGCCAAAGCTTTTTTTGTTCACTAACTATTTTCAATATTTATTCAGAAGCTATATTTTGAGAAGCCCTTCAAGAAGCATCAGGATGAGAGCAATTAAAGGAAATATAATATCTGCCGACGACATGGTTATAATAGACCAAGATAATGGTATTTTCAAAACCACCAAGGCGAACAGTAATGTCAATCAACGTGACATAAACAAAAAACGTGATTGAGCAAGCAAGAAGAGTGCTTCTGAGTACGAAACAGTATATTGAATAGTCCTATAATCCAAAAGGCAAGGGCCGTTCTGAATCTGTATGAAGACAGTTTCTGTATTGGAACTTGCTATAGAATCAGAAGAGATATGAACATTAATGTGCAGTTTTTTTTTCGGTGAGCTTCTTTATAAAGATAATCAAATTCTGCTTCTAAAGGGATGATCCCGAATGCATTGCCCCAGTGGCTCCAGCAATTTCTGGTCGGTAGCAAAGGCAGTAAGTAATAACTTTACAAAAACATCTCTCCCACCTTTGATGGACGAACGTGGCGTCACGACGACTACATCGTGTTAAAAAACTGCGCCAACGAACTAGCACCCATTCTTTTCAGACTTTTTTCTCTGTCTTACGGAAAGGGGATATACCATCTTCTTGGAAAGTCGCTCGAGTGCAACCTGTACCAAAAAAGGCAAGAAAACCACACCATCAAACTATCGTCCAATTTCCTTTTTTTCAATAATCTCTAAAGACATGGAACGTGTAGTCAATCAGCAACTACTCAAGTACCTTGAGACCAACAGAATAATTAGCGATAACCAATTCGGCTTCCGCAAACAGAGATCGGCAGGAGATATATTGCATATTGCTCTATGTCACTCATGTATGGAGTAGGGCAATTGAGAACTACGAGCGATTGCATTAGATATATCGAAGACACTCGACAGAGTTTGCCATGACAGATTGCTCGACAAACTGTCGTCCTTTGGACTGCCAGCGTCTCTCTGCAGCTGGCTTACCATTAACGCCGGCGTGCCTCAGGGCGTAATACTTTCACCAACTCTGTTTGTCATCTTTATTAATGATCTGAACCAATAATCCCGTTTACAGTTTTGCAGATGACAGTACCCTTGTCTCCCAATTTAGATCAGAAAAACCTTTACCAGCGACTGAGTCTTATCACCCCAGACAGGAGCAGATTACAACAATTAGTCAAGGTCTGGAGAAAGTTCGAACTTAAATCGACAGAAATTTGGTAAAGTTCAATGCAGCAAAAACCCAAGCAGCCACGTTTGCCAAGAAAGCCTATACGATGGGCCCGGACATCATTATGACCGAATCGACCACTCCTTCATCCTCGTCAATCGGACTTCTGGGTATCTCGGTCAACAGCAATATGTCCTGACATGACCATGTTGCTAACATCGCAAAATTAGCCTCGCAGAAGCTTGGTGTGCTATTGGACAACAAAACACTCTATACACTGCAGCAGCTGCTCCTGCTCTACAAAGCGCAAATAAGATCGTGCTTAGAATATTGCTCACACATCTGTGGTGCCGCACTTAAGCACACTTTAAATCTGCTGGATTCCATTCAGAAGAGAGCTGTGCGTCTCGTCGGCGACCCGGAGTTGACACGGGATCTAGATAGTCTGGAACACTGCAGAAATGTGGACGAGATATCCCTGTTTTACAGATATTTTCACGGCAGATGTTCTCAGGATTTAAGTCGTCTCATCCAGCCCCCAGCAACGCCTGCCAGAGAGTCACGACAGCCGGCAAGAGCGCACCCATTCGTCGTAAAACTGGAAACACCCAGCATATCACTTTATAGGGACTCCTTGGTCTGGCCCACTGCATCACTGTAGACTGTAGAACTCACTCCCAAGATATCTGTTTTTCCCTAATTACAACCGACAGCTAATCAAGAACCGTGTCAATCAAGATCTTCGTGCACACATCGCTCGTCGAGTGCCATAGCATCTCCCCTTAGTGCGTGTGCTCCTGCCATAAAAAAATCAGTCAAGTGTGAAAATTACTCATATACACCTGAGACTGTTTGTACTACTTGGTTATTCAAAAAAATTCAGACCTTCATTTTGATTCTGTTTTCTGCTATTTTTTTGAAATTTATTTTTTTTCAGTTGATTGTGAGACCAGAAGAAATTCTAGTATGTATTTGGAACATAGATGCTGAGGATGTACGTGTTCACGACATTTTTTACACTGAAATAACAGCACTGTTTTTATAATGGGTAATATTTGAGTCAATGAATCTAATCAAAGTTAACTCAAATTAATCCAAATTTATTCCATTAGGAAGAGGTGCTGAATCAAAAATGTCCTACAGGTACCTATCTATAGTTGCTTATAATGAACGAGACTAATTATTCAGAATTTCTTAAGATATCATGCAATCAGTCAATTATTTCATAAGATGCGAAAAAGGCTATCCCATTATACTCAATAAAATTAATAAGAAGATATCTACTCAAATTCAACATGTATAATAGTTTGAAAATACAGTCGTTGCATGCTTAAAAAATGCTTTCATGGTTTTGAAGCAATATGTTTACCAATAATTTTTTCTTAGAATATTAATCACTTACAATTTAAATTGTCCAGATTTTTCATTATCTCGGAACATCCGCTGATAAAAACAGGTTCTGTATAAGGATTATCAATGCTTTCATACTTGTATGGAAAATATGTATAAATATTGAAACTTTCATCGATAATAATCACTCTGCATATATAATGAGCTGATAATATTCTAAATAGCATCTCAGCTTCTTCTATTTTGTAAAAAAGAGTAATAAATATGAACTTGGCTCTTGCCATGAAATGATCTTTTTCTACATGGTGATAAAAGTATGTCATCCGAATATCATCTCTTAGATCTAACAAATAAATCACTACATCTGTCTTAGTTGACGGTAATTGCTCCTTGCTTAGATCTATACATCTCATACTTTTATTCAGAGAGAGGTGTAGTAGGTTCATATTGGTTACTAGTACTTCTCTCTCAGCTGGCCAATAATGAGTTACTAAATCTTGAATGCATTTTCTGCAAACCTCGTCTTTGCTAATCGTTTCCATCAATTTTGCATTAACTGTATTAATATCTTGTTTACTTTCTTTGAAGATTATTATGATGCAAAAGCAACATAACTGAAAATACAGCATCTCTAGTTTAAAGCTAGTTGGTGTTAACTGGTTTGTTAGTATCAGACAACATACACAGATGGGTAATAGATAATCACATAGGTTTTCCGATTATTATCGTATAATTACTATTGTATCAGTAATAATTTAAAACATTGCTATTCATGCTGCTATGAGAGGGTTGACTTGACTAGAAAAATAAAATATTGTCACGAACTTCGTCTATGTTTTCGAGGTCATGGGCGGACGGATAACCACGTGTAATCTGTAATTTTCAAGCCCTGGATTCGAGGGTCTCTCAAATTATGAATGAACATTCATAAGTGGGTGGAAAGAATTTTATTATACAAAATGGCCATTTGAAACTTTTCACCCTCAACTTCTCGAATACAAGGCTTCCTAAATAAAATTGTGGAGACGTGGAAGAATATTACCTAAGGACCTTATGTGAACTTAGTTTGCAGTAAAAGTTTTATGACGCGTTTCATCCCTTTACTCCCTATAGAATTATTCCCTAAATTTTCTCAAAGGGAAATTAAATCATTTCAAGCAAAAATTATCAAGTCAACGGAAATGAGTTACTAAAAATATTATCACGGGGCGGTTAAATTTTGTAAGTACATTTTATGCCTGCAAACGATTTCTGCTAGTGTGATTAATTGGGTTACTACTGACAATCAGAGAATCTACCAGAGGCAAAAAAGAGAAGCCAAAATGCAGAGAAGCTCTTGCCGTTCTAATGAATATTGCCACCGCCAAAAAAGATACCTGAAAAAGTTATCACAGAGGTTGATCAAGACCTGTGGGGTAAGGTACGAATAGTCATGGGCAAGCAAAAAACAGCTCCACCAATAATAAACAGCAAATGAACTTTGCAGAGGCACTGGTTCATAAGCACTCAGTAACGAAGTGGGATTGGATAGCGATTAACCAAGCACAAGTACCGCCTTTCACTAAAGAGGAATTTTTAGCGGCCCTCGGCAAAGGAGAATATCATAGGATTTATGATTATTATGGTATAATTACTACTGTATTAAGGCAGTAGTAAAGAGGTAGTCTGATAAGTATTGGAGTTCCTAATCTGGATGCTGGCGTAAAAAATGTTTCCCAAAGAATGGAAAGTGGCAAAGTTAGTACTCATAGAGAAAGCATGGACAAGATAATAAAACTCGCAGACCCATTTGCTTGATGAATATTCTGGGTAAACTACTGAAACAACTCCTGCTTGGAAAGCTTAGACAGGGTATTGAAAGGCGGAAGAATGTCAACTATTTATGTGTTACAGAAAGCACTGATGAAGATAATGAAACTGCAGGTAGGAAATGGTGCATACTGATCCCGTGGGAGATGATACTGGACGAATTAAGAAGACGACAGATGTAATGTATAACATGGCCGCAAACTACCTTGAAGAAGGATGGCTTTACATGGGGGAAGTGGAAATGACGTGTCGAGTACCTTAAGGATCCGTCTTAGTTCCAACGCTGTGGAACAGCTAGTATGGTGGCATCCTCAGGATATCTGTACCTCGAGGCGTAAAACTTCTAGGAGACGCAGACGATCTTGGAAATGTCGTGGTGAAAATTTTGCTCTAGCCATTAATGGTTAGAGCAAATGGCATATTGGCGGAATATAATATAGTGGCTACAGACAAAATAACTAAGCTTAACTTTACAAAAAACGGAGTTGTTGATCCTAGCAGGAGGGTGCACAGTAATTGGAGTACAAGTCGACAATGTGACAATTAAAAGCCAAGAACAACTAAAATTCCTAGGCGTCCATCTTGATAGAAATATGAGAATAAAACAGCACGTTAGAATTGTGGCAGGAAAGGCTAGCAAGGCAATCGGAAATATCAGTAGACTGCTACCAAACATACGACGACTTCCGAGAGGGAAATAGACGGTTACTTTTTACCGTAATACAGTCAATAATTCTTTATGGAAATAGCTATATAAAAAAACTGCTATACGCACAAAAAATTCGCAATACGAATTCCCAGTGCCTATAGGATAATCCCAATAAAGGCTCTATTAGTTATCGTTAGGATATCACCAATGCCCTTACTGGTAGAACAGAGCTGCCCCATACAAGAGGGAACTAACAGAAAAGTTGCAAGTATACTGATCCTGCAAAAATGGCAATAAAACTGATAGAAAGACACAAACAGGGGTCTATGGATCCAAAGGCATGTTCCAAACCAAAACATGCGGCCAGTATTACAATCCAAGATTTAAGAATGTGGAAGAGGATGAATGTGTATATTGTATTATGATAGATCGTGGAGCATAAGTTCTTTGAATGAAAACAAAATAGAAAAGATGCCTGTAAATGTCGAAAACTGGAGGGTTGTTAGCAAACTTGCCAAAGATTGGAAAAATCATCTTTAAAAACAAGAGGGGTGTAAGTAGTATAGATGCGCAATATATAGCCTCTCATACACAAATGCCAACCTCACCTTCACCAGCTACAACTCTAATTGTATGGTGCACCCTGTTACTAACTGACGAGGATATGGTGACCGAGTGACTACCGGAATAAGTAGTCTCCCACCTATCGGTCAACAGCTTCGGGTGGAGAAACCAATAGGTGGAAGGGCACCTCATTGCACTGGGGTTGAAAAATGGACCTCAAAGGCGGAAGAACCCCTACAAGGGTCAACGGCATTGGGATGTAGAAGGCAAGGAGAAACCACTACATTAAAGATCCATTGGATATCTCAAGAATAATCGACATGGCTATGTTCAGATCAAATCAGTCCCCAATCGGATCTCCGGGGGGAGCAGGTTTGAACAGTAGAATGAGAAATGAAAGGAGTAAAATAAGACAACCTAGGAGAATATGTACTTGGAACGTTAAAACCATGGCTCAAACCGGAAAAATTCAATGTGCTCTGAAAGAACTGGAAAGGCTAAAAATAGAAATAATGGGTGTCAGTGAGATGAGATGGCCTAATGCGAGCTACTGCGACATTGACAACTATATAATATATTACTCCGGAACAACGGATGGAAGATATGAGCATGGTGTACAAAAGAATGTGGCTAAGCACGTTGTTAACTTCATACCTGTGAATGAAAGGATTATGCTTCTTCAAGTAAGTACTTCGCCAGTGAATACTAACATAATTCAAGTTTATGCACCCACCACAGGCTACGATGATGAAGAAGTGCAGGCATTTTACGCCCAGATCCACGACCTGATAAGAAAGTTGCCGAAACATAAACTCCTAATAATAATGGGAGACTTTAACGCCAAAGTAGGTAGAGGAAGGACAGACAGACACATTAGGCCCTATGGACTTGGAGATAGGAACGATAGGAGAGAAACTCTCAGTATGTTTGCAGCCGAACACAACCTAGTCTTATTAAATACTTTCTACAGCCAACCACGGAGATGTTTGTATACGTGGAAGTCACCCAGAGATAATGAGAAAGACATCATCATAAGAAACCAGATCGATTATATTCTGGTAAATCATAGATACAGAAACAGTTTTACAAGTGTGAAAACATTTTCCGGCGCCGATATACAATCCGATCACCGATCACAATCCAGTTATAGGGGATTATAGAACAAAGTTGAAGAGAATACAAACCCGAAGCACTGTAAAATACAATATCAAGAAATTCAAAGATAATACCGAACGAAATCAAGTAACACAAATTCTTAATGAGAAGTGCACACAGATAAGGGAAGAGTGTGACAGCACGGACCAGCGAATTCAGGCCTTAAACAAAACCGTGAAAATTGTCAAGAGGAAACTGCTTAAAAGTGATAATAGGTTTGTTCTAGCAGCGATTTCAAACGGTTCCAAACCATCCGGAGTTTGCGCATAGCGATATAAGCGACGCTTATATCGCTGGTTTGAAACCGTTTGAAATCGCTGCTAGAACAAACCTATAGACAACAAAAAATCGTGGATGACAGAAGAAATTATGCAATTATGAATCTTATGGAAGAAAGGAGAAAGCATAAGAATGATGCCACAGAGTACCAAAAACTCAATAGAATAGTACAAAGAAAGATCAGAGAAGTGAAACAGAAAGAGATGGAGGAAAAATGTCAGGAAATTGAAGAGCTATAAGGTAAATATGATGAGTTTAACGTACACAAAAAAATTAAAGAAATAACAGGAATATATAAAAAAAACCGTAGGCAAGCTAACCAACGAAAACGGAGAAATGATTGTTGATCGAAAAGACACCAAAAAAACATTAGAGAAAACATATAGAGAATTTATTTCACGATAGAAGGAGAGACTCACCAATCTGTCAAGTAGAAACTGGCTCCAAAATACTAACTGATAAAACTGCGGCCGCTATTACATCCTTGAAAGAAGGAAAAGTTTCAGGGCCAGATAGGATACTGTTAAAGTATAAAGCATGAAATATTTTGAATTTAATTTATTTTATTTATACTTCACCCTGTATGATGGTTTTGCTAACTTATCAAGTTGTCTGTCTCGGAAAGCGAGGTTGTTTTAGGTACATTTTACCCACTAGCTGGGTGAAGGGTTTTATGGGCTATCGATGCCAGATGTTTTATGTTGAGGTCAACTCTGTAAAACTGGTGTCCCTACCTGGTTAGTACGTAAAGCATAACCGTATAGTTAAGTTTGGTTCACGGCAACAGCGTTGCTTCATTATTTTCTCTTGTAATTTCTTTTACTTTAATATAATCCTTTTGTTTCTGCTCTAAAGTTGGACTATTTATTTACACCTTTAAATAATTCAGATACAATCAGAATTTCTTAAACTTGATGACAAATCTGTACAAAATGTTAACTGACATTTTCAACGATATTTACAATACGGGAAATATCCCAAAAGAATGGCTTATCTCCGAATTCATAACGTTACCGAAGAGACGGGGAGCCAAAACATGTGGGGACTATAGATTAATCAGCTTGATGAGCCACTTGTTGAAGCTGTTTCTTAAGATAACTCACAGAAGAATCTACAGACTATGTGAGGAGAAAGTAGCGGATACACAGTTTGACTTCATAATGGGAGTTGGTACAAGGGATGCTCTGTTTAGTTTGCAAGTCCTGTTTCAGCGATGCCGCGACGTGAGGTGTAACGTTTTCGGTTGTTTTATTGATTACGAGAAAGCGTTCGATAAGGTACAGCACGAAATGATGATGCAAGTGCTGAGGAACACTGGATTAGATGACCAGGATATTCGAATCATAAGGAACTTATACTGGAATCAAACAGCCACCATAAAACTCAATATAGAGGAACAGGTTAATGTCACTGCTATACAGCGTGGAGTTAGACAGTGCTGTATTCTCTCTCCTCTGATATTCAACTTATACTCGGAGGAAATATTTACCGCAGCCTTGGAAAACACCGACCATGGAATCCTGCTGAACGCAGAACGTATGAATAACCTTCGATACGCAGACGACACTATAGTATTTGCCGACAGTCTCATTGGCTTCCAAGAGTTGATGAACAGGATAATCGATGCCAGTGAACAATATGGTCTAAAAATAAACATAAGTACAACTAAGTTAATGATAATAAGTAAGCAGGACATCCGAAACTGTCAACTGTTGATCAGAGAGAGTCCAGTAGAAAGAGTGTCCAAATTCACTTATTTGGGAACGATAATTAATGAGCAATGGGACCACTCTCAAGAGATTAAATGCAGAATAGAAAAAGCAAGACAAACCTTTATCAAAATGTCAAAACTTTTTAAAAGCCACAATTTGGACATAAACATCAAAATCAAAATCCTTTGATATTACGTTTTCTCGACACTCTTCTACGGAGTAGAAGTGACAGAGACGACCCAAAAAAGACTTGAAGCATTTGAAATGTGGGTATAAAGGAGATTTCTGAGGATCTCGTGGGTGGACAGGGTATCTAATGAATCAGAACTGGAAAGAATGAACAAAGGAAGGGAAGTGATAAACACTATAAAAAGAAGAAAACTTGAATATCTGGGCCATATAATGCGAAACGAAAATAAATACCAGCTCCTTAAAGAGATTCTCCAGGGAAAGGTCTATGGCAAGAGAGGACCCGGAAGGCGTAGGATATCATGGCTGAAGAACTTAAGAGCATGGTTTTCCATAACAACCACTGAATTATTCAGAGTAGCCGTAAACAAGGTCATTATAGCCAGGATGATCGCCAATATTGGGAACGCATAGGCACTTGAAGAAGAAGAAAAACAGGAGGTCAGACTAAGAAGAGTACAGAGCAAGTAAAAATTGGTCAAAAAAAGTATTTGAACAACACTCTAAGGACCCTTTTTGAATTAATACCGGAAGGCAGTTTCAAAGAGGAGAGCAACAGCATCCAGAGAGGGAAGGGTTCAGTCGGTAGGCATGATCCCTAGCAGAGCGTCGATTCGACACTTTTCAGGCACATAAGATCAATCGTCTGCAAGTCTTATGAAGATTCCTAATCTACTGAAAATGCAACGGGTGGAAAGGAGCTCCTTCGTCTCAATTGGATTAGCAATCCTTCTATAAGTATACCATGGTGTCCTTTATATATTAAAGAAAACTAGTTTATATTTGGCAAATAACATATTATGTTATAATCTTCGTAATGATAATACAAAACCTGACGACTTAAAAATCTAACATTGGGCATGAATCTTTTTAAAAAAACTCCCCAGTCTTATACAGAATACTCTCATAACTGTTTTTAAAAGAGAAATTAGATGACTCTTGGTTTCAAAAGCATACTATTCGATTAGTGAGTTTTTCAATGATAGTCTCTGAATTGTTTATCTACTGGGTAGGATTGTATCAATTTATCATCTTATTTTATGTAAATTCTACGAGTTTTGATGTTTTATACATCTATTGCTTGAAATCGTTTGTCGCTTACATAAAGGAGTTTTTAAGTTTTCTTTTTCAACATTTTAATGCCAGTTGGTTTTAAAGGCACAGCACTTTCTACAAGAAGCAGCTTTGACATACCTAGTTTTTTTTTAAATAAGGCCCGATTAAATCGCAAAATGACTTCACAAATATGAAAGAAAATACACAAAAGTTTAATGTGCGTGATAGCAGTTAAGTGTGTACATTCGAAATTACATTTTATACTCTATCATAATCGCATGCAGTGGTAATCAATTTTTATACAGTGTCTCACTTCAAATAAGTGCATTAAAATATATCCATGTAAAAAGTGGCGTTAAAATTGTATCTACAACGAAAAACAAAAAACGCAGCAGGGAAACTCAAATTTAAGAGTCGGGTATGAAAGCAGGAATATCCACGGAAAGACGAGACTTTGCAAAATCCTTGTCTTGGTCTGAAATGATAATTCTTCAGGTTTGGCATTGATTTGTAAAAACCAAAACAAGACAGAATAATACATCATTAGCCTTGCTGAGGATTTGGTGTTGAGTAAATTATGTTAAGTATTTTCTAAGTTAGGGTTCGGAACCTTCGGCAAAATGCAGTGAGAGTTTAACAATCCCCTGTTGATGCTAACATGGGTAGCGAAACGTATGTTGAGGGTAAGAAATTGTTTTCAGTGTTTTGGATAAAACTATGTAGTTAAGTATTTTATTAAGTCGGAAAGTTATCTGAAAATTTGGGGGATTTAAATAGGAAACTAAGAGCACGATTCAGAAAGAAAAATGCGCATGATCGTCAATTTAAGTTCTACTTGAATTTGAGTATTACTGTTAATGATGCTTATATTATAATTTTACGTATATTTATGGAAAGCGCTAATTAATCTCAAATACGAAACGGCTCTCACGAATCACACTTCTTATTGCTGGCTAACGAAATTCGAAATATATGGATCGCTTTTTCACACTTGTGCCAACTTAATAATTTGATTCCATTTGAAAAAAAATTAGATGAGAGCGAATGGAACAGATATTTAGGTAAGGTGGTATCGGAGGACAACCAGGAAATGAAAGCTTTATGTTCTCTACGAGTATATGCAGGCGGTGCGGTTTGTCTTGGCTTCAGTTTGTATCATATCGTGGTAATCATTTTAGTTTTTAAGCTTGACTATTTTGTAAACGACTAATTTTTAGTAACACGTTTTATTTCGCCAATACACC
>MU181946.1:47402-67164 GCA_016904865.1 Pissodes strobi
TTTCGGTAAGTACACTGTTTTTCCACTCATAGCTCGTTCAGCTGGAGATGAATGGCTAATGGTATTTCAGATTCGAATTTCAGAAATTGTTTTAAGGACCCCAGAAGATTTTATAATATTCTTGAAACAGAATGACAAAAACATAATATCGAAGCTGATTCGGTGTATAACATGGATGAGACAGCAATCATGATGACAACCAACAAACCACCCATGGTGTTATCGATTAGCGGAAAGGTACAAGCTGGAGTTATATCAAGTACGAAAAGGGGGAAGTTAACGACGGTTATTTACTGTTGATGTTGCTGAAATTCTTCCTAAGATATGTAAGGCCGCCGGCCGTCTCAAAACGAACATGTTCTGCTCATCTTAGATAACCACGAGTCGCACAACTATTAGCATGCTCTGTAATATGCCTTAGAATAAATACTAGCTTCTATCACTTCCTCTCCATACGACCCGAGATATGCAGTTTATAAACAATTGGAAGGATTTTTGTACAGGAAATTAACACATTCCAAAAACAGCATCCAAGGCGAATTGTCTATTAGTATGACCAGCAAAATTGTTTCGTGAAGCATCTATAAAAGTCGCTAGTCCTCGTAATGTTGTTAATGGGTTTGTATCTTCTTGTATATGGCTCTTCAATACAAATTTATTTGGTTATGAAGAATTCGCTTTAGCTTCCCCTACTGATACCTCAAAAGTCAGATAAACCTGAAGCTGGCCGATCAGATACCAAGTCTCTACAAACAAATTCCTCTTCATTTTTGGAAAACATTCCTGGTCCGTTAAATATTAGTGCGCCACCTATTTCCTCTGGCAGAAAATGTGATTGGTCTTCATCAGATGAGGAACCATTGATTCAAATTGGAAGCAAAAAATGTTTGTTAAATCAGAAGCATAAGCCACCTGAAAATAGTGCCTTGCCCTATCTCTGCCAAGATGAAGAACATTCGGATAATAAATGTCAATTTAGTATGAATACATGTAACAGATAGAGGTCAAATAAAGTCAGTTATTTCACCTTAAATCCTACATATATTATGCTAGTACGTCAAGCTTACTCGTTTAGATACCTGCATGGTTGTCATATGACCCTAGTGTTTTACCGGCCTGTTCCAGGGAAAATTGAGACTTCTGTAGCCGTATACATAATTAAAAAAATTAAAATTCAGTCAAAGTTTATTTCTTTAGATGAGATGAGACAGCTGACTTTGACAATAATTGTTGGTTGCCTAACTTGAGGTTGCCTTGGAATGTTGCTAAGTGTACATGTTTTTCTAGCGATCCTCATGCGATTTTGTGTGTGCGGACCAAGCCAACAAGAAACAACATAATTATTGATCTGCTACCATCAGTTTGATGTTAAATGACTGTTTGAACTTTTGCTTGATGTAAGCAGACAAGATGATTTAGTGATTGCGTTGTATTCCCTAAATTTGGAAGCTGGTTCCAACAGAGACGCAGGCTGTGCAGGTGCGTTGTGCGTTTAGGCGTAAATTATTTTGCTGCGTATTCATACTTTAAGCGTTTTTGATGTCAGAAGTTTAAATTGGCCGAGGGCCGGAATGGGGTAGTTTATGTTTGATTAGTCATTGTGGATAATAGTTTTATCGTCGGTTTTCCATATATCCTGCCAGCAATACATAAGATCATACAGCCTTAGGTAAGTTTTATTGCATATTGAAGATGTTATTAAATTTGGTGGCAACCATCTTGTTGTATTTTACGTGTTGTCGTAGGACAATGTAAAGCTGGACTATTGGTCGAATTTTTTATGACCCTTAAACATTGAACTTTGGCGTTCGAGGTGGACGATCTTAACTTGACCTCGTGCTTTTTTTGGTAAATTCTCCTAAGAGGAGGTAGTACGTAAGCCTGATTAAAAGTTTAAGAATTTCTAATTCGCCCTTACCGAGATAATTTTTTTCGGGCTAGAGAAGTTGGCGTAATTACCAGTTTGGTGGAGTAAATTAGTCTACTGTGGATTTGTTGGATTTTGTCTGAAGTCAAGTTTTTTTTGGTAACTGGCCACGTGTGGAAGATTCCGAAACAAAATACGCCGTCTCCTTCCTGATAGGGTGCCTGTAAGAGAGCCTTGATCCCATTCGTTATCACCACCAAAACCCTACGTAGCTAGTGTTTTCATTTGGAGCGAGTTAAGCAGCTAACCAAGTAGCCACCAGTCAGTCCGGTTGATTGTTTCTTGGTACCGACTGCAGCCACAGAGTTACGGGATGTCCAAGTGGGCACTACTCCAAATGCCACTGAGAGTTTGAGTCCCAAGGCGCCTAGCAGCCTACGTTCAGGCGGAGGCCAGATGAGACAAGTGTAGTTTAAGTTGAGTTGGGTATGGTACTATGTTCACAGAACGCTTGTGATCTTCCACATAATGTTATTTGCGTGTTTTTAGTATTTTCATTATATTTCCCTATTCTTACAATTTAATATATAGTGGTACATTACAAAGATTGTCCTTCCGAATGATTAACTGTGTGGTTCCAATATTTTTTCATAATGGTATTTCATAAAATGAATCGCTAAAGTCAATTTATGCACAACTGCGGACACGTATATCATGGTAGACGCGCACAAGGTTTAATAGAAATAGGTAATATTTTGATAACTCTTAATTACTAGTATGATGTGACGATAGATACCTTATGCATATTGCGTTTATCATTAATTTGTTGAAATTGATTTTGGATCTTTCGTAATAATTTTTATGTTATATTGTTACTTTCGATATAATCTAGTTCTCTATTTGTGAGCATATATCGGGTAATTATTTCTTTTCAATTAAGCTATTTTATATTTTTTATATTTATATCATTTTGTTTATTGAAAGAAACACGAGAACACTTGAAAGTCAAATCTAGCAAACATCCAATAAACTTAAGCCTGCACGAACGTTACCGTCTTTTATTTGTTCTGAGATACCTCAACCAAACAACTGCAGTTAATAGTCGTTTGATTGTTGATTCGACCTTAAGGATTCTCAAGACCGAGGATCTTCAAGTTTGGGTTTGCGGATTTAGTTATTTAAAACTGGTGGCGCCCTGGTCAACAGTAAATAATTGATCCACTCCCACGCCGAAGGGCAGTCGGATCACATGTTGCGCTGGCCGCATCCTTAAGGGTAGATAACATCTTAATTATTTTATATTACTAACTCATTTGAAAGGATTTTACGCGCAACATGCCTATTTCACAACAGATATTATCAGGCCGCTTGACGCTATTAGCCCTCAAAAAACTGACAGGAAACGTAAATTAGGAAAGGCGGAAGTGTTGACCAGTACTTCTATTAAAATCAAGCAATTCCAAATATTCAGTGAGAAAAGTGCAATCAGTGTTGTAGAAGTGGGGAAACGTGCCGCAAGGATATAAAACAATCAAACCAATCCTAAAGTTAGTAAAAATGTCAGATGTGGGGTGAACTATATGTAGAAACTAATCGAAAACCTACATAAAACTGGATTCAAAGCCAATTATGCCAACATTGGTCCCACGAAGCTGGTAGTTCTTATGAAGGACAAAAATATACAAATGTAGCAACTGCTTGTAGATTCGCTTTGCCCGGATTGTTGATTCACTTTGCCCGGACTGTCCGGGCAAAGTGAAAATTTACAATGTTCATTTCACCTATTTTTAAAGTTCATTTAATACTTTTCTTACCGGGTGCTCTCTTTGCCCGAACCTCCCCTACCTCTCCGCATGATAACTGATATACAGTAAAATTGAAATAACCAGTAGGCTAACTTAGCTGAATTTCATTCATAAATCCGCTCGGCTCTTTATGACCTCGAAAGAAGACGCATGCGTCGCAGACGTGTCATTTTTTCCATGAGCGTACGAATCAAATTTAACGTTACTGACTAATACTGTTTGCCAAATGAAAGAACCCGGACGAAAAGAATGCGGGCAAAAAATGTCTTCGCATATTTAGATGCTGCCACATTTTTTCCCAATAATCCTAATTTATTTTCTGTCTAGTTTCCTATAGTGAATTTACATATTTAAATTTCCTACTTGAATACTTAATTTTGTTATTTTCCTTAATACTACTGTCTTCTATTATTTACTATTTTATTTACACAGGGAAATACGGAATACGGAATACTATAATATTTGTAATATTTATATTTTATTCGCCTTCAAGCTATTTAAAATACGCGACAATAGGCAACAGTGCGACGTTTACTTGGTTTTTAGCGGAAGGCAGATTTGTGATTGGTCGCAGGATATATTAAATACACTTTGACCCTAGACCAACACCTAATTTTTTTTACATATTTTAAAATTTCGGCAGCGACTTGCTTTAGCCATTGGCGTGGAAATTGCCGATGCCGGACTGTGTGGTTATTTATATTATTTGGTTTGTACGGTCTGGTGATATATAGGTTTTGTCGATTTTGCAAATTCTCTTTTTTCACTAGAAAGGGGGTGTCCTATAGAGTAGTTTAAGCCAAAAAAGTCGGAAGATCCGCTACATTTGAACTGAAAAATGCCCTCAAAGTTCGAGTTTTGACACAAATTTTCAGCACCACTTCACAAAAGCACTAGAAATATAGACAAAACACATCTCAACATCAATTGTCGGGTGAAAATATTAACTAGGATACATTTGCGTCGAACGAGAGACCTACGTTTTGTTCCGGTCCTAATTTAAAGCGACGCATAGCCCCATTAGACAAAATTAAATTTTACTTGTAAATATCCATCCTCCTTTTTACTGTCAACTGTCACAATAGCGCAATAGCCAAAACAAAGATATTTAAGAAGGCACGCTGTTGCCAGACGTTTACTGTAGTTTCGTTAGCAAAATTCATTAGAAAAATGGTGCGCTATAAGCGCAGCTTATTTACTACCAGCTAGTCATCTTGCGGCGGCATCCTTTGATTTGGGAAAGTCAATAACCAAGTTTTGCAAATTTTAGAAGAGGGTCATGACTTAATATTGTTTTAAACACCTGGGCATCTGAATAAAACTTTTGACAGTTCGTTTAATTTAAAATATGCTTTTTATACTACCGTGCGTAAAGTACTCACTTTACGCACTCTCTAAGATTCGTAAAATAGGCTTTTTTAATGTGCAGTGCGTAGTTATTTTACGCACTAGTGCGTAAAGTAATTTAATAATATTTTTGTTTTTTCATATATTTTTCGGTAGTAGAAAAAATTTTGTATGCTACTCATGTGTAAAGTACCCTTTTTTATTCGATTTCAATTAATTTTTTTTATCAATATTCCCATTCATAAAAAAAGATTCACTTTACACACTTGTTGCATAAATAACTATTTTATCGTCAAAATCCGTTTAAAAATGATTTTAAAACGCACAATAATTGTACAAAAATCCGAAATTTCCGAACCTCTCAAGGCGATAGCCGAGGCTTCGGACGAATTTGTCATGTATTTTGAAGCGAAAATTCATTTTAAATTCATTTGTGGAACTGAACCGCTCAGAGCACAGTGCCCGACACACCACCTTTCCGATTTCGATAGAGTTCACTAGCTGGTAGTAAATAAGCTGTGCTATAAGTGTCTCTACTCTTTTTTTATTTAGGTGAATGATTTTTTTATGGCAGTAGCACATCCTATATTGCTCGACGAGCGGTGTGTGTGCGAAGATGTTGTTTGACACGGTTCTTGAATATTTAGTTAGGGGAACAGATGTCCTGGGAGGATATTCGCATGTAACAGGCAAGATGTCCATTCGGCAATGTCGATCGTTTCTTTATATGTGACGTACACGATAGCATTTAGTCAGATGTCGTGACTGTTACATAGAATCAACAAATAAGTCTTCAATTATTTTAACACTTCATGCATGGCCCTCCGCTCGCTTCGCTCGCTACGGGGGCTCAACAAACAGAAACTAACCAATTGCTAACCAAAACTAACCCAAAATATTAAAAAAAAATTTGGGTTAGTTTTGGTTAGCACCTGGTTAGTTTCTATTTGTTGAGCCCCCGTATAGAGAGCGAAGCGAGCGGAGGGCCATGCATGAAGTGCTTAAATAATTGAAGACTTATTTGTTGATTCTATGTAACAGTCACGACATACGACTAAATGCTATCGTGCACGTCTCATATGAAGAAACGTTCGGCATAGTCGAATGGACATCTTGCTTGTTACATCCGAATATGCGTCCTGGGAGTGAGTTTCACAGTGATGCAGTGCGCCAGACAAAGGAGTTCTTGTAAAGCGATGTTCTAGGTGTTTCCAGTTGTACGACGAACCGGTGCGCTCTTGCCGTCTATCCTGACTGTCTGACAGGCGTTGTCAGGGGCGGGATAAGGAGGGCCAAATCCTGGGAACATCTGCCGTAAAAGTATCTGTAAAACAGGGATTTCTCGGTCACATGTTTGCGGTCTTTCAGACTATCCAGATTCCGTGTCAACTCAGGGTCACCGACGAGACGCACAACTCTCTTCTGAACGGAATCCAGTAGCTTTAGGATGTGCTCTGGCGTGGCACCCCAGATGTGTGAGCAATATTCTAAGCACGGTCTTATTTGCGCTTTGTAAAGCAAGAGCAACTGCTGCGGTGTATACATTCTTTGTTGCGAAATAGCGTACCAAGCTTCTGGGAGGCTGATTTTGCGACGTTAGCAACGTGGTCATGCCAGGACATATTGCTGTTGGCCAAGACCCCCAGTAGTCCGATTGAATGAAGATGAAGGGATGGTCGATCCTGCCATAATGATATCATTGCCCGCCGTATGGTAAACGTGACTGCGTTGATGATTTTTCAATGTGTATTTGCATTCATACATCGAAATGAAAGAGACACTCATTCGATTACACTATTCCTTTGTAGGTATGTATATATTCGTCAAATATTTCACTTCATACATGGCCCTCCGCTCGCTCCGGGGGCGTAACCAAACAAACCTAACCCAAACTAACCCAAGACATTCCCAAATGAGGAAAAACAAACTAAAAAATATTTGCATTTTCGACTGACAAATTTCAATTTTTTTTTATTTCCGGCATGCCTTGGGTTAGTTTTGTTTGGTTGCGCCCCCGAAGCGAGCGGAGGGTCATGCGTGAAGTGGAATAACACTGTTATTCCCCATAAGAAAATGTGCAACTTTTGGAAACACTGTGCCAGGTCCCCGGTGTCGGTTACTAAAATTTCATTATTTTCACGTTACAATTTCAATATTTTCACGTGACACCTGGGAAAGTCGTAGTGGAAGTTTGCCCTTCTAGGGCAATTTAGGCTCAAAACACGGATATTTTTTCGGCTCAAATGTGGCAAATCCTCCGATTTTTTTGGTTTAAGCTACTCTATAGGACACCCTTTTTCTAGCGAAAAAAAAAGAAAATTTGCAAAATCGACACAACCTATATATATATCATCAGACCCTTAATTTGAGGATATCTTTGACGATTTTTAACTTTTCTTATATTTTTCTTGCATTTGGTGATTATTATACGCGGTTAACTAATTTTTATATATTTCGGATAACTCTCTTAACTGAACTCTCTAAATTCAAATTTTTATTACAAAACAAATCCGAACGTTCTATAAAGAGCGTTTTAGAACATACTTGCTTCAATATTGCCTAACTTTTAATGCAAAAATTGAACGCTAGAGAATTTATATGAATTAGCTACGATAAACCGTTTTTTTTTTCAAATTAAGCGACGTCATCGATGACGTAAATACAAAACCATCGGGAAACGAATTCTACTTATTATTACATATTTATGTAATGCATGATTTGATTGATTTGTAATACATACAACAAATATCATAGAATACTATCCTTATTATAAAAATAAGATATTATTATATGACATATTTTGTACTATAAGACTGTAATATAAAAAAACTGTAATTAATTTTAACGTCTTAAACTAATCAATATTATCAACAATAATATGGTAAGAATAACCTCGTGCGACTATGGGAAGGCAAGATTTTTTACGTGCTAGTCCTCTACCCCCCTCAGTCGTCGTTAAGGTTCACTCGCTTGGCGCACTATATATGCACCGCAAAAGTAAGTTTATCTTCATCGGAGTAAGCGCCTGTGTAATAACTACTTCGGAATAGAATTTCAAGAGAGACGTAATTGGAGGTCAGTTTGGTGGGAAGTCAAATCAGCCTACTGGTTATTTTAGGTTTACTGTGACTCATAAACAAAGTGTGTAAGGAAATGGTTGGACGAACAAACGGTTTCATTTCGTACCCGAAGATAACTGAGCACTTAACTCACGTACCCTCTAATATAAAGGTTATTATAGGCATGTGTGTGAGTAGTTAGTTTGTATGAAACTAAAAGTAGATACTATGCCTGTATATAATAGCCGAAGCAAGGTTGTAAAATTAGATCGTTCTGGGCTTCTCGGATATTTTATTACTGTTTTATTGTTTTCTCTAATTTTGTAATAAACTTTAATTCAAGGACTTGATAGTCAAATAATTAAGAGCGGAACTCGAACTTGATCTTTTATATGATCTTGGTGTACTAAGCTAGTAAATAAACAGAACCCTTATATCTGTCGTAATCTGTTAGTGTGAACGTAATCTAAAGCCATCTCTTTAATTCCGCATTGCGATAAATAAAATATATCGTTTCACAAAGACCAGCCGCAGCAGTTCCATAATTCAGAAAATTCCAAATGGGCATTGAATTCCGTCTCCTTAGTAGCGGGAGGTCTAAATGAACTGCTCAAATATGGCTATTCATATTATTCTCTTACATGTTATTACCCGTTTAGAGCATATAAAACGGAATATCCACTCCGATGTTAAGGCTATCAAGATTTAGGAATATTTTCGATCGAGGCGGCTTGGCGAGTCAAGATGCAGCGCCTCCTATGACGAGATTGCAAATGCCCCTTTTGTTTGGCCGTCATGCACGCCAATCACTGACGTAGTCTGGAAAGCGTATTATCAATCATTTGATGAAATGACGCGGAATAAGTTATTGCACTTGGTCCGTCATTTTTTATGCCGCTCTGTGCCGGCTGATTATTTGGAAAGACAAATTTGCGAAATGAAGTAGTTTACTTGCAGTACGTGCACAGCTTTAGTAGGTTCTACGAGGCATATTAAGTGCACTTTCCGTCTTGTCCAGCCAGATATCTTTTTTAAGGAATCTTGCTTTCTATATTACAGAAAGGAATGTTAAGGTTAGTACAGTACATGAAATTTTTATTATATATTAGGCTCAAATAGTAGACTTAATAAACTCATTTAGCATTTCTGGTAAAGCATGTTATATAGGTACTATGTCGCAGTAGCGTACCATCAGGAAGGCTAGAAGGGGCGCGAGCCCCCTCGGCCCTTCTGATAAAGATAGGTTAAGCGCCCAGCTTCTTATGAAGAGTATAAACAATATCTAGCTTAAAAAATCGATTATAGTTATTCTGAAAATTTTAAATATTACCTTTTCCCTTCTAAAAACAATGTTGCTTGAAATTTATGTAAATGTCTGATGATGTCACATTTTTTTTCAATTTAGTCACCCAAAAAAATAATATTTTGCCTATGTACAGAGTCCGCCAACGAGGAGCGAACAGGGACTTATTTTTGGAGAAGACGAAAATAGCAGTTCGATGTAGGTAACTTTTTCCGTAAAATTTAAAAATGTCACCGAAACCAACTGAACCTCAAACAAAAGAGCCACGACGTACATCTTTGTTTTCTTAAATGGAATACTCATCAACCTGCAATATATTATTGTCAACTTTTGTCAAAATTAAGTACCCCTTTAAGATTGAAAAATGTATTTAAAAAAAAGATTTTTCTTGTTTCTCTTTCTCATAATTTTTAAATAAACGGATTTAATCAATGATATTTGCTCTCCGAATTTCGGACACCCAACAATTTGATTTTATAGATAAATATTTTTCGTTTCGAAATTTCGTATTCGAAAAAGGGAATTTCAGACCCCATTTCTAGGACGCATTATAAAAACATGTAATTCAATGCGTCCGAAACGAGGTCCTTTTCTCGGCTCATTTTTTTATTAAGAAAATATCAATAATACTGCTTTTAGATGTTTCAAAATAATTTAATGAGATATTTTTCTCTACATATGTTTCGGCTTGATGAGGCCTTTATCAAGAGTAGCTGAATACTAAAATCTAAATTGTTATACCCTACTAAACCGCCTGTCGGTATTTTGTTTTTATTGCACTGTCAATTATGTGCAGGTGTTTAAAGAGCAGGTCAGTTGGTCGTTCGTATTTAAAACGTCTGTTTTTTGTGACTTTTCGATTTCTAGGTAATCCAAAATGTTCAGCCTTTTGCTCTTTGTTTCGGTGTGTAAAAGTTTAACATTATTCGTATCTATAAAATGGTTATTTTCTATACAATATTTTGCTAAGAAAGAGTTTATAATATTATGTTAAATCGATTTTTTGTGTTCTTTAATCCTAATATTTAAGTTTCGATCAGTTTGTCCTACGTATACAGTTTCACAGTTCACACAATTTATTTTGTAAACACCAGATTTAGATTGTTTGTCAATTTTGTCTTTATTGTTTATTAGTCTTCTCCCTAGATTATTCTTATTAACCTGAATTGTTTTACAGCCAAATTTATTTATTTTTTTTGAAACTTTATCTGTAATTTTCGGAATATAATTGATAAATTTAAACGGCTCCTTATCTAATTTTAATGTAGGGTTATAAAATTGTTTACTTAAAATGTTTTTCTGTCTTTTCTTTATTAATTTGTCAATCAAAGCGATCTTATAACCGTTATTAATTGCAATCTGTTTGATAATGGATACTTCTTATTGGAAACTCGCCGAGTCTAGGGGAAAGCTGAAAAGTCTATGGATGAGACTATAAAAAGCAGAAAGTTTCACTTGCCAAGATTGGTTAGAGTCTTTGTGAATTATTGCATCTGTTGTTGTTGGTTTCCTATATATAGCAAATTTAAGCGAATCTCTTGTCTTTGTAATCTTTATGTCCAAAAAGTTTAAAATGCCGTTCGATTCTTTTTCCATGGTAAATTGAATTCTATTGTTTAGGGAATTTAAAAATGTTAAAAAGATATCTAAGTTTCTGTTGGTTCCTGTAAAGATACAAAATATGTCATCCACATATACACCCAAAAAAAATATATTTCTGATTAATGAATTGTTGGTGTTGAATAAATGCTGTTCAAAATCAGCCATAAAAATCTCGGCAAATAAAGGTGAAATTGGAGAGCCCATTGGTAAACCATTAATTTGTTTGAATATTTCATAATTATACTGGAAATAATTTTGATCTATACATGTATGACTTATAGATTTGAGATCGCTTTTTTCTTTTACTAAATTATCAGAGTTATCTATTAGTCCGTTAATAATACGTGAAAGTTCGTTTAACGGTATGGAGCTAAACAGACTCTTCACATCAAAGGAAACCAATATTGCATTATTTGGAATTTGTAAGTTTTTGACTTTATCAATGAAATCAAAGGAGTTTTTAAGTGCATACTTAGAATCGAATTTAATGAATTTTGGTAAAATATTCGAATTTAAGGAATTTTGATAAAATATTTTGGAGTACCTAGAAATCCAAAAGTCACAAAAAACAGACGTTTTAAATACGAACGACCAACCGACCTGCTCTTTAAACACCTGCATAATTAACAGTGCAATTAAAACAAAATACCGACAGGGGGTTTAGTAGGGTATAACCATTTAGATTTCAGTATTCAACTACTCTTGATAAAGGCCTCATTAAGCCGAAACATATGGAGAGAAAAATATCTCATTAAATTATTTGAAACATCTAAAAGCAGTGTACTAATTATCCCTAGTATTATTATTCAACGATGTTTCACAAGGATCCTACCGCAGAAACTATTCATTGTATGAAGAAAATATTATTTTGCAAAACGAATAAACTTGAAGTTTCGACCTCAAAGAACAAAACAAAGACTGAAATAAAAATTAGCCAAAAGTAGCCAAAAAATATATTTTTAATACACAAATATTGCTTACAGTCTGCATTAATAGTCGTAAGACCTAGTTCCTAGTTTATAAGTGTTGTTATATTTTATTTTGCATATATATTTTCTTATTGTTCAGTTTACAAAGCTGTATATATGTATATTTATTTTTACTATTGTTCATAAACCGTATATGCTGGGTCAGTTAAAGCCCTTTCACACTCGTGAGTGATCAACCCGGATTTTTGACCCAAGCTATATTCGACACATGCGTCATTTTTTTCACCCGTTCTCTCAGAGACCGACGCATATTAATACGTATGAGATTTCTCAAGGAATTTGTTTCCTGTTTTCAGTCTCATTGTTTCAGTTATTTTCATCAGAAATGGGCTGTAAAGTATTGCAGCATACATTAAAAACCTTGAAACAAAGTGGAGAAACTAAACTTATACTCATATTTAACTCAAAATATCATTAAAAAATTCCATTCAAGCATAGTATGCCCTCCCTCCTCATCTCTGAAGAGCTTGTCACAAACGTATATCCTCAGTCTCAAAGGTAAATTATTAAACACTTTCCCTCGATCGTATATTATAGAACACTTGATTTGTTGACAATATGAGATGGGCAATCCAAGAGCATATCATGTCTGTATTTTCAAAGATCTTCGAAAAATCTTTCAAGAGGAGACTTGTCTCTTTTTTTGGATGCTTTTAACATCCTGACATGCCATTAGTTCGAGTTCAGAGCTGGACTCTCTACAACGGATGCCATAATCTCTCTTTATACTAAAATTTTGAATAATTTTGATTCAAAATTAAAATCTCTGAATAAGAGGCCCAGCTTACAGGTGGCTGGAATCATATTTGTCAGATAGGACCCAGGGGATCAACTAACTTAATTCAGCAGGACTCCTCCAAATTTTTGGGAATTGTACTTGATAGACATCTGTCTTGGGGAGATCAGGTGGAATCAGTGTGCAGTAAATTGTCTCGTGGGAACTATGCCATTCTCCAGCTCCGAGATCTTGTGGATGCTTTTACCCTTAAATCCTTTTACTATGCAGCAGTACATTCTACTCTGGCCTACGGCTTGTCCGCCTGCAACTCTTGCACAATGCAAAGGGTTTTGTTAAGTCAGAAAAGCGTTATCCGCGCTATGTTTAGACTTTCTTTCAGGGAATTATGTCGTGAATCCTTTAAGAATGAAAAAATTCCAACTATCATAAATATTTATATTCTGCAATGTGCATGTCAAATATTTAAGAATTATTGTAGTAACTATTGAAAATTTGGCGACATTAATTACTACAGAAGTGCGGATAAATTGTGTATTCCTTTGGCTCGATTGTCTCAGGTGCGGGATGGTCCTGTAATTACCTCACTAAAAATGTTCAATCACCTGCCAGAAGGTGTTAAGGGTGCTACAACACTTCCAGTTTTTAGAAGGGCTCTTAAGACTCTGCTAGCTGACTACCCATTCTATAATTTGACTGAATTTTTTTATTGTAACTTTAACTAGATTTTAGTATATTCTACATTGTTTTTAAGTAGTATTATTGTAGTATTGTTGTGGTCCATTTTAATAACAATTCCGATGCATTGTAACATTTGTCTATGGAAATAAACCATTTTGATTTGATTTGATTTTGATATGCCTGTCAGCTGTTATCATGTCCACCCAGATACAGGTCATTCTTGTCTTTCTTGAAGACGAGACAAACAGTCTTCAGAATAAACAAGCAACACAGTGCAGATGACAGTACCCTTGTAGGTATCCCAATTTAGATGGGAAAATCCTTTACAGCGACTGAGGCACATCGCCGCAGAGAGGAGGAGATTACAGCAATTAATCAAGATCTGGAGATGGTTCAAACTGATGACCACAGAAATTTGGTACAGTTCAATTAGCAAAAACCCAAGCGGCTACGCTCGAAAGCCAATACGGCGGGCCGTGACATCATTATGGCAGGATCGACCATTCCTTCATCCTCGTCAATCGGACTACTGGGTGTCTCGGTCAACAGCAAAATGTCCTCGCATGACCACGTTGCTAACATCGCAAAATCAGCCTCGCAGAAGCTTGGTGCGTTATTTTGGAACAAAAAAACCGTATACATCGCAGCAGCTGCTCTTGCTCTACAAAGCGCAAATAAGACCGTGCTTAGAATATTGCTCAGACATCTGATGGGGTGCCGCACCGAAGCACACCCTTAAGCTGCTGGATTCCATTCAGCGTCTCGTTGGCGACCCGGAGTTGCCCCGGGATCTGAATAGTCTGGGACATCGCAGACATGTGGCCTAGATATCACTATTTTACAGATATTTTCACGGTAGATGTTCCCAGTATTTGGCCCGCCTCATCCCGCCCCCAGCAACGCCTGCCAAGCAGTCACGACAGACGGCAATAGCGCACCCGTTCGTTGTACAACTGGAAACACCTAGAACATTGCTTTACAAGGACTCCTTTGATTGGTGCACTGCATAGATGTGGAACTTACTCCCAGGACGACGTCTGTTTCCCCCAAATTACAACTTACCGCTATTCAAGAACCGTGTCAATCAACATCTTCATGCACACACACCGCTCGTCGAGTGGCAAAGGATTTCATTTTAGTGTGTGTGTCAATAGCTACCCGTTCATTACCGGCATTAATTCTTCTAGCATTCTTTCCTTTCAAAATATTAAAGGAATAATAAAACTTTGATCGCCCACTAACACAAATAATTATCGTGCAATCTTTCCTCTCAATTTTTCCTCTCAGAGAGTCGTCTCATATTTTGCGGGGAAAATAATCTGCTTAGAGGCCACTAACGTAAAAATCATATTCTCCAGTTATTTCTATCCAAAGCGCCTGTGAAAGAAAAGAGTGTTGGATAGTGGACAAATTAATCATCTGGGAGGACACTGTTTCTCTCAGTTTGTCAATTTGCTTAAACCTCTCAGATTTTTGGCTCGTTTCAAGTAGCTTGGTGTTAGTTTATATTTTAAGTTTGTTATGGTTAAGTATGGGTAAAACAAAAATGCGTGGTTAAAAAAGCTTCAGGATCAAAATTTCTCCAAATTAGTTGTAATTCATTATAATCTTTGTTATTTAAATTTCTGTTGTCATAGAGATCTTTGTTTTTATCTGTCATAAAGCAGGATGTACCCTATACGCTTCAATAAATTCCTTTAAAACTGACTTTGGAACATTTCTATTGTCAGATTTCTCACTTTTGTTGTCATCACAACTAACAGTTTGCGTATCGTTATCCATAATAGTACAATAATTATACCTATTATTATATAATCTAACCCTTAATTTTGCCAAATTCTACTTTGATGGAAATAAGTATTTTTAACCTCTTGCTCCGACTCCCTTAACACGAACGGAAAATAAAACTATATAGCAAGAGACAACGACGTGTCACATCAAACCACACTTGCCGGGCTTGAACGTTGGTACATCGTGACAAGAAAGATGGTATGTGCATCTTATCACCCACTAACTGGCATTCTTTCTTGCGAGATTCGATATTTCCACAGGAAAGAAGGCTGGTGTATGGGTATCAATCTTGTCGGGCTTGAACGTCGGTACATCGTGACAAGAAATTTGGAATTCCGCATGTATCATCTTATTACCCACTAACCAGCGTTCCTTCCCTCGAGATTCGATATTCCCACAGGAAAGAATGCTGGTGTATGGGTAGCTATTGCCATAAAAAATTGAGTAAAACAAATACTGAAAGCAAGAGCTCCAAAAACAAAAACTGTCAGGGATATGTGACTATCATGCATAATTTGAGTTTGTGGCTACAGAAGAATCCGTTTTGTTTGGCAATTTTCTAAGAACGTAACAGCCAGAAGAGATTCTGTGGCCAATATTGGCATGCTCTTCAAACCCTAAATAATCGTTATTCCTGGGAATTTACTCATAAGTGCACAGAAACAAGCTGATCCTTCAGATAGACATTACCAACGAAATATTACAATTAAAAATACTAGTTTTTGAAATATTGAACGACTGGAAATTTGTATCACCCCACTGCTTAATTCTTAATAAGATGCCCCCAATCTGCCAACCAGAAGTGCAACTTCATCCGCACAAAACAGAACCGGAGAATAACCTACAGGCCTGCACAGTCCATTAGGTATATGACGCATAACTCTCCTTCTCTACTTTCTTTACCACATATCTGCTGATAAATAATAAAATTTTGAATGTTCCATACCTTTTCATAAATAAAAGGATAATTTTATTTTATGCAAGTTCGCTGACACGAATGGTAGAACATACTGTAAACTACTAAACGTATAAACTACTGATTAAATATCACCCTCTTTTAAGTTTGAACTTGGACTTGGAAAATATTATGTAAAGATTCAAGACAAATAATTATGAACAACGCAATCGATCAACGCAAGCAATTATGAACTTTAAACGTGCAACAGTCAACAGGTTTAACTATATAAATATTCAAGTGAACCATCAGTTCGACAGACCTTGTTTCTCACCCAATCCAGTTCAACCAGTTTTCTACAGCACACATGTGCGTAGAGTTCGGGAGGTCTAACCTACCCCCTAATCCTCTAGCTAAAATTGAGTTTTGCAGCACACATGCGCGTGGGCTTGAAGTTACCCACCTAAAGTAGTAAAGTCAAATTTACGATAAATTTATCAAAGTTTTAAGAAAAAAAATCACAGTAGAATCTGTCAAATAGTTAAGGTGCAGTATAAACGCTGAGTGAAATTAAGCTAAACTAATCTGCCGTTAAAAACGTTTAAATACCAACCTTAATTTAATAGCAAATGCCAACTATAACACAACTCTTAAACTTTATTATAAACAGTGGCCAAGATTTTTAAGAACAATTCCAAGTATACTTCAACCGAAAAGGCACGCGTATTATCATAGTCAAGTAAAGCGTAAATTCATTGAGGCTTGGGCCAATAGATATTGTATTACTTTCATTAAAGTGTCTTCTTTATTATCCCTACTCACTTGACATAGATCGATCCCTAATGCTAGCCACATAACCTGCACGCCAGCCAAGGCGAGGCGTTACGTCACACAGGACATGACAATATTATGCATTTTTATTTTTGGCAAATCTGCTGATACGAATGGTAGAACATACATTAAACCCCAGCCCTTTCAACGATGGATCCTTGTCAGAGAGATATAGGCTACTTTGGCGCGGACGACGCGACGTGAAAGAGACACAGATAAATGATGGTTAATCCATGCTTGGTGTGAATGACGAAAGATGAAGAGAATTCAAACTTTAAACCAAAAATATTTTTGACAAAGATTTGAATTGAAAAAAAAATTGTAAGAAAAAAATAGGAATATACTGCACTAGCCCAGTGAAACGAATGACAAGCCGTTTTACTCTTTTTTTTCTTTTATTTTGAAAATCATAATTTCAATATTTTTCTATTTTTATGATTGTTTTTAATAATTTGCACCATCACGGGAAATTAATTTGTTTTAAATATACTATTTTTTTATAATATTGAACAAAATAAGTAGCTTATTATTAGCAAAAATCACTTTTGCGGTAAATAAATAAATAAATAAATAAATTATGTGCCTCACCTTTATAAGCACACAACTGACGTGCAACTTCTGAAAGAGATACAAGAAACTGAGTTTTTATTTTTCATAAGCTTTTTTTTCTGAAATTTTGCTCCCGGTTATTTTTAATTTGTTTTTTCCTTTTTTTTTCGCCGAAAACTGCGTTTCTCCGACTTCTTTTTTATTATTATTTTTTTCATTATTTCGTTTTATAATACTCTTATTAAGTTTCCAATGTTTTCTTTTTTATATAATTGTTTTTTATTATTTAGGGGCTTCTCAAAAAGGGCCGCATTCTTCTATCATTACTAATGAGGGAGTTAATTTACATCTTCTGCAGGTTCCTTCCACGTTAAAGTATGCGAACATTTTCCTTCCTTCGATTACGTTTCTGAATAAAACGAAAACTGATTTCCATAATCAACCCTAATATGAGAATAGTTATATGCGTTCAAGGCGGCCCTTTTACCAATAACCCATATATCATGAATTAAAAATTTAAAGTCATTATCATTTCTTTAGTAGACATGATCAAAGCATTTATCAGCATCTCCTCGTACAAGTGTTACTTGCAAGCGGCAAAATAGGGGGTGTTATAATTCTATCAGAGATAACACCATCAATGGTTATAATAGTACCCGATAAGATAAAACTTTCACAGAAAATTAAGCAAAAACAATAAACAATCACATCGCAAACAGTCGAGATAAGAATACTCGAAGGGCACAAAGCGAAGAACACAGTTCGACGAATGAGACTGGAAGTTCCAACTACATTCCTAAATAAAATAAAATCTTGGTTCAGCATCTCGTATAGTTCAGTCAATTCAGGATTTAAATTATCCTTGGAAGCTTTTTGAAATTTCTTAACCGGACTCTAAAATTGTTTTTCGAGCTTTTTAAACGGAAACCATCCACTTCAATAAAAAATTGTTATATAATAGTATAATGCTTTTCATGTTGTGACTTTAGCAGCTTAACCTAAGTGTTTTGGCGTACTGGGTCAAACAAAATCGTCTACATTTCGGATAAGCATAGTAGTAGTAGTAACAGTAGTAATAGTTTTACTCGGCAGAGACAAAAAATGTGCAATCATATACCGTTTCTGCGTTGACTGAGGCCATACCCATTAAAAAAAGCTTTTGTCCCTTTGCCCTTAAGCCTGGTACCATTTCCGCATTGCTTTACTAGTTAGGTCTACCTGTTGTCGAGTAATTATTATTTGTGCTTACCCTTCTTCTCTATTTATCAATGTTCTTTGCTTTTTTTTATTATGCTTATGCTGTCTTTGATAAAGCCTTATTTTCCTTACTAGCTACTATCTTTTCGATTATGTTTCTCGGGGTCAGTCTTTGGCTACCTCTACTGAGCGCACACAAAACTTATATGCTCAACTGTTCCGCTTTCCAGAAGAATCATACTTTGGTGTCATGTGAAATACTGATATTCTGATGTTTCCTATTTATCCATGCCCATATGTTTCTAATTAGACTTTGAATTTATGTTTCTTTGTTTGTGTTGTCCCGCTCTTCCTGCCATGTTCGTTTGCTGTCTTAGCTTAGGATCTTTCCTTGCTCTAGCCGATGTTTCGCAGAAGGCTTGTCTAAGTGGCAATTATTTTGGATGCTCTTTTGTCACTTATACATTCTATAAAGTTAATCGCCTGGTATATGGTAACTCCTATGTACAGGGTGGCTCGAATTCGTGTCTATGTATGGGGAACTCGAAAACCGTAAGAGATACAGTGTCGATCAAATTAAGGCAAAATTGCACATTTAGGTGCCTAACAATATGCCGTTTAGAAAGTTTTAATATTCCGACTATTTACGGAGATATCCGGAAAAAAACGAAATTTTGAAGAATCGTTTTATTTTTTTCCTGGGCTTATTTCAAAACAGATTTCAAATTTAATTGCACTTTTGCATTGCCACTTTTTCCGCTCTATCCAATGATAATATCCAGTTTGAAATCCGACGTGTCGTTTTGAAGGAATCATCATCAACTTTCTTTTTTAAATGCTGACTTTAATTTTGTTCATCGTTTTTCAGGTGGTATTGGCGATATGAGCATGTGTTTTTTTTATATTTTTTTTATTATTATTTTTTTATTATTTTTATTTTATATATTTTGCATTGGCGTAATTTTAAATAATTTAAGATAGGTACTTTTGAAATTTTTATATTCTATAAAAATATTTTATTTGTTTTTTGTGTTAGGTGGAAAATTTGAGCCCGTCTTAAAAATAAAAAAATAGTAAAATTATTTTTTACGAGAATACGGCCTTGAACTA
>MU181946.1:84058-137113 GCA_016904865.1 Pissodes strobi
ATGTCATCAAACGCCTTTATTTTGACCATTTCTTATCTAAAATAAATTATTTTCGTAAGGTTGAGATAGTAAATAAAACATAATTTCTTAAGGTATAAACAAAGGAATTTTGGAACATATATGATTGAGTAAATATATCTAATGCATCTTAAATTTGATTTCGTCATTATAAATGTTTCATTATTTGATTTTCTATAACAATTGTATAACATTAAGGGACAAACAAAGATTTTCGGAATATATCTGATTGAGTTAATATTTTAAATGCATCTTAAATTTGATTTCATCTTTTAGTGTTTTTATTATTTTGACTCTATATCTATATATTTATTATGCAATTTATACAATAAATGTCATCAAACGCCTTTATTTTAACCATTTCATATCTAAAATAAATAGTTTTCGTAAGGCTGGATAGTAAACAAAACATAATTTCTTAAGGGATAAATCGAGAGATAAACAATTAAATTTTTGTAACATATCTGATTGAGTAGGTATTTTTAATGCATTTTGCAAGTTTTTGTTATTTTGATAAGTTGTTATATTTTATAACATTCAGTGTTTCGTTCATTATTTTACAAATTTTTGCTTTACTTGTACCATTTCTATATATTTGTTATTCAATTTATATAATAAATGTCATCAAACGCCTTTATTTTAAACTATTTCTTATTTAAAATAAATAACACTCTTAAGCATAAATTTCATTTTATCATTCTATATGTTTTTACGATCAACATTGATTGAGTAAATATTTTTAATGCATCTTAAATTTGAATTCATCATTTTTAATGATTTTATTTATACATGTTTTGTTTCCAATTTATATGATAAATGTCATCAAGCTCATTTAGTTCAACTATTCCTTATTTGAAATAAATAACCATCTCATGGTTAGGTATCTTTAACGCATCTTAAATTTAATTCCACCATTCTTCAGATTTTTATTATTTTGATAGGTTGTTATATTAAATCGTCCGTTTTTCGTTCATTGTTATACATGCTTTTGTTATTTTCGTTCCATTTTTATATATTTGTTATGCAACTTATATCATAAATGTTAACAAACGCCTTTATTTCAATTATTCCTTATTTAAAATAAATAACCATCTCATGGATAGGTATCTTTAATGCATTTCAAATTTCAATTCATCATTCTTCATGTTTATGCTTCCTTTGTTCAATTTTTATATATCTGTTATGCAACTTATATCATAAACGTTAATTTCTTAACGGATAAACAAATACTTTTTAAAACATATCTGTTTGGATTCATATTTTTACTGCATCTTAAATGTCATTTTATTATTTTGCTTGTCTTTGATATTTTGGCACAGGCGATTATATTTTATAATAGTCATGCTTAATTATCTATGTTACATATTTTTGCTTCTCTTGTAACATTTCAATATACTTGTTATTCAATTTATATAATAAGTGTCATGAAACGCCTTTATTTCAACAAATATTTCTTATTTAAAATAACTATCATTTTTTCATTTTTCAGGTTGAGATGAGGCGTAAATGAAACATAAAGTCTTAAGGGATATGCAAAGAATTTTAGGAATATATTTGATTGAATAGGGGTTTTTAATGCATCTTAAATTTCATTTTATCATTGTTTATGTTTTTGCTATTTTGATATGCCATTATATTTCGTTCATTGTTATACATGTTTTGTTATACAATTTATATGAATGTCATCAAGCGCCTTTAATTCAACCATATTGTCACGACTTGTGTTTTTTATCGGTGACGACACGCCTTACTTAGCGTGTAGGAGAGTAACTCAGATTTAGGAACGCACTACGTCAAGTTGAGAAGAGATAATAAAGGAGACACACCGATAAAAACAATAACAAGTTTGTTTACAAACAAACTTAACAACGGTTAGATTAATAATAATAATAATAATAATAAAGGCGTGTTTAAGATTATAGATGAATTAAGAGTTTACACTATACCCAATTAATATGAAATGCATGTCTTCTCGAGGGAGGCTTAGTTCAAAGTTTGTCTAGCAAGCGACGTTACTATTTTATTAATAAAGTTTATGTGAGCGGGTTGTCTTTTATTTAGGTATTTGGTCTGATATTTATAAGGTAAGACTTTTAAGTTTATCACAAATTGCTAAGGCACTTTAACTACTTTTTGAAACTCCCCAAAAACTATCCCTTCACTAGAAGTTCTGATGCTTCATAAATTCGACTCTCTCTATACTTTTTAGTAGCCCCCGAATGCCGTATACCTATGCATACGTTCACCTAGGTTAGGTAAGGACCTGACAACCTTATACCTGTGTATAAGTGTTCTCAGTTATGGGGGTTGTGGGATAGAACAGCTAGAAGTGTACGCACCTGTGTGCTGTACGGCAACTAGACTGAGCGATTTGAGAGACCCGAAAGTCTGATTTACTCGGCGTTTGCCGGCGTATTTATATGTTACAAAATGCTGATGATTGCATCATTAAGGATTAAAGTCGCTCCCGTCGACCGCTCAAATTGTTTATAATTAACAGTGAATGTTTATATAACATTTTTCAAGTTCAAGTTCAAACTTGCGACAGGGTGATATTTAATTAATGATTTTAATTATTTCACAATATCTTATTTAAAATTAAAAACCAGGTTAGGTATTTTTAACGCGTATTAAATTTCGTTTCATTATTCTTTATGTTTTTGTTTTTTTGATACGTTGTTATATTTCATAATCGTCCGTATTTCGTTCATTGTTATACATGTTTTTGCTTTTCTTGTTCCATTTATATATTTGTTTTTCAAAGTATATCATAAATATTATCAAACTCCTTTATTTCAGCCGTTTCTTATTGAAAATAACTAACATTCCTAAGGTTTAGGTGAGTAGTAATTAAAACATAATTTTTAAAGGGGCAGACAAAGTCATTTTTAGGACATATCCGATTGAGTAGGTATTTTAATGCATCTCAGATTAAGTGGGCCACGTACGCCATTGAGTTTCGTTATTGCTCCGATAAAGTCGGATGATCAAGTGCAATTACTAAAATGGAAACAATACGAAATTCCGCACCTTGCCAGTTGATATACGTACCGATTGTGCGAACGAGGATAATTAGAGACAAAATTTTATTGAAAATGCCAAGCTCGCGACTTTCTTGTATGGTAAACCGAGTGGCGCATGGTACCATGGAACCAGTTTTGACCAAATAAAGGCTATGGACCTATTACCAAATAAATTAGCGTTTTTCATTTAATAGTTGCTGGATATACTACAGCAATTATTGAGAACAAAAAGGAGTAACATTTTGCTTTCCTTATTAGCTATTGATATTGGAATGTTAGAACGGGTATAAGGAGAGACGTTTTATACCAGAACGTTTTCAGTAGGAGAAATTTTGTTGACTAAGAAATACTTCGGTCAAGTAATTAGTAATTCATTCATACAGAGAGATGAGACTTTTAGTTTAATAAATTGACCTGACGATCTATAGATTTAACGCTTTTATCCATTCGTGTCGTATCTACTTATATTTTAGGGGTATTTGGTTATAAGAAAAATTTAATATTTTTTCAACTTTTTATGGATTTTCTTATTGGTACTAGACTTTCTATTATTTCATTCTACGCCTTTTCATAACCCTATTTTTTAATTTTCAAGGAAGCTAATAGTTCTGTAATAGTAAAACAGGTATAAACCGTAGAAAATATGTTTTAGGGTTTAACATATGGATATCCGAAAGATCTTAGTGCAGAATAAGATCTCTGGAAGTAGTAAAGGTAAATCAGTCAAATTGCACTTAACATGCTTAAATACAAACCCATTTTGAGTTGCACCTCAGAAGATAAACATTGCAATCCTATTCTGAAGTTTTTATATTGATCCGGTCTGAAATGACGAGGTTCTAAAATAATTATCAGCTATAGCTAATGATAACAGAACTGATTTCGACATATCGAATTTTATTTTTGCATTTCGAAAACGTGGAAATAACCCCTTTTCATGAGCAGAGTTCTAGAAATTATTACAATGAAACAGGTGAGTCTAAATCTGGTCGATAGATTAATAAAACTGAGAAATTGTTGCCCTGGGACCAATTTGCAATCAATTCGAACATGTGCTAGTAAATCAAGAATGTATGAAATATTAAGTAGAGAAAACATAAAATTCACCCTTATAAAGTTTAGCTTCGTCAAGAACTAGAGAAAAGAAAAGTTAAACTTAATCTCCACTGAACCAAATTTGGTTTATAGAATCTGTTTTAATGACGGAGAATCTGTTTTAATGACGAAGCGAGCATTTTCCTTAACGGACCATTGTCCCTCTTGGGCAAACCGCTGTTTTGAAATAATATATTCGGCACCTCTAGAAGTTACTATTATATAGGCCGGCCTTATGAGCGTTTTCTTAATGATGACGCACTTAATGGACAACTCTATGTTCAGTTTTTATAAGAAACTATTTTTCTGCTATTATCAATGCTTGCAAAGTAGATGAGGAAGATTATGTTTCGAAATTTCTACAGGATGAAATTAACTGCTCTTTTACACTTACCCGCGGAAGAATATGTTCATGATACATTTATCGGACGTGATGGCATGGCTGAATGACAACTACCTTCTGCTTTTCCAGAAAATGCAAAAAAAATATTAGAAAAAAACTATATTCCCGATATAACAAAAGACAATGTTATTCTATATATTTCACAAAAATAATTTTTTTCATAACTTAAGTTTAACAAATTCTTGTATTCTGCTTTGTTGTTCTATATTTATTTTTAATGTAAACTAGTTTTGAAAAAGAGCGTTTTGCTGACTCACAGTTAGCTATAGGTATTGACAAATACACTCTTAAAATGGTATAGACATTCGGGAAAGTGTCAAATTAATTGATTTTCCAAAATATACCTTAAAAAAATCAAGCGGATTACATCATTAATTCTTTGAATTTGTACGAAGTCCAGAAAAGAATAACAATGCATCAGTTAAATTAACATTTAAATCATCTTTGTAGACGTGCCTTACTTTTGTTGAAAATTCTTCAATTTCTGTTCCAGTTAAATCAGAACTAAATTTTGATAGTATCCGAACAACTTGCTAAGATCTGAATATGTAATTATTTCACCAGCTTGTCTGTTATGATTAAAAACGTCGGTGTTCGAAATATTTCTTTCCCATTTGAAAGCGTCAATTTTTACCGTAGCGTCGGGGATAATTGTTTGGCGTTTAGATCTGTCTATATGCCTTCTGTGGTAGTTAATTTATGGCTTCCTTTTCAAGCGAATAAAATTGGTCTCGGAAACAGAAAACATTTGCTATTAGCCCTTTCAATATGTTTTCCCTCAAATAAAAAAGACCAGACCTGGCATACTCTAATGCCGCAAGATTCGTCAATAGAGCTTTAAAATTCGAGAAGGTGGCCATTACACGAGTCTCCATTTTTATCATTTGCTTAGAAAGGCTTATGACTGCTAATTTTGTGTCATTCTTCTTGCAGGATTATCTCACATCATTTTTAAACAGCTGCTTATTTGGACATAGCTTGTTATTAACGCTTTTGCCGCATCTTATCTACCACTCCAACTAGTGGTATGTAGTCATTTGCCAATGGGGTTTTTGCCAATATGATTTAATAGGTAATGTAATCGATGTGCAGAGGATACGAAAAAAGCACACAATTTTTGCAAAAAAAAATAAAAAACTTTGTGACATCAGGGCAATCGTCAACCGCCCATTCCCCAACTAAATTTAACGAATGTGCAAAAAAGGGTACGTAAAAAGCTACTTTTGCAATTTCTTGTATATGTGCTTGGAGGTCACTATACTGCCTGGACATACTACTAGCATTGTCATCCTACTGTCCATGACAAAACTTGAAGTCCAGGGTATTTTTTGTCAAAAAATGTATAACAACCTACGGCAAAGATTTACTAGTATGCCTGAAAATAAGTACAAACCCTAAACATATTTCATGTATTTGCCCACCCCTTTCACTAGAGCAATAATGGATACGTGCAGTGTCGGACAGACACACTTAGGAACCACCGGCCACACAAGGGAGGGCCCCACAAGGGCGGTCCTGAATCGTTGATCTGCTTCAAGGGGGGATTTAAAAATCTGCTCAAGGAGGGTCACGGCACATTTGCCATTTTATCAAAATTATACTTTTTTAAATCGTCAATAAGGCCACCTATGAAAATGAAAAAAAGGTTAACTTGGCTAGAAAGTGCCTTATATCACACGCATATTGCAACATGTTTCAATACTAATATTGTAGAGTTAATTTTAACAGGCGTCTGATATTAATCGTTTTCTTAAGAATTAAAGAGTGATTTTTTCTCATTTTCATAGGTAATTATAGGAAAAATTGTGTAAATTATTCTCGTGTGAAAGTACTTTTTGAACCTCAGACTATTTCCGCAATCGGGTAACGCCTCATTCTAATAACCTCCTTGTATGAAAAGTAGTACTTTCCAGCACTCGTTGTGTAATATAGTATATTACAGCCGGAAGCGGTACGGACACATAGCAGTTCATGTAAGTTCTGCCAGGCTTATAGATAAAGTTCAATCTAAATTGCATTTTTTGGTATAAGCTTCGTTTAATATTAGTGAGGTAATTAGAAAACGCTGATGAGGGCTGTTACACGGAGCAATAATGGATAAGTGCAGTGTTGGACTGACACACTTAGGAACCACCGGCCAAACAAGGGAGGGCCCCACAAGGGCGGTCCTGAATCGTTGTTCTGCTTCAAGGGGGGATTTAAAATCTGCTCAAGGAGGGATACGGTGCATTTGCCATTTTATCAAAATTATACTATTTTAAATGGTCAATACCACCTATAAAAATGAGAAAAAAAACAGTTAACTTGGCTAGAAAGTGCCTTATATCACACGCATTTTGCAACATGTTTCAAAACTAATATTGTAAACTTGACTTTAACAGGCGTGTGATATTAATCGTTTTCTTAAGAATTAAAGAGTTTTTTTCTCATTTTCATAGGTGTTCATAGGAGAAATTGTGTAAATTATTCTCGTGTAATAGTATATTATTTTATATGGAGGAAAAGCAACTTTTCCTCCAAATAAAATATGCTGTTTTTTCTTCAAATGTCGACAAATTAATGCAAAAAGTCTCTTTTTAATAGTAATAATTATTATTATTAAAGATAAGTGGGTTCGCAAGGCGGCTTAGACCGGTGCGGTGTCGGTGAATAGGCTCAGGTTGTTGCTATAGTAATGTAACATAAAGCTGTCAGTGGACACTGTCAACAATAGTATATTATTTTATATGGAGGAAAAGTGATACTTTTCATGGCGCGCTTGTGTTTAACAGCCGAACGGAGTGAGGCTGGTAATAGAGAGCAAGCCATGAAAAGTAACTTTTCCTCCAAATAAAATATGCTGTTTTTTCTTCAGATGTCGACAAATTAGTGCAAAAACATCTCTTTTTAATAGTAATAATAATAATTATTAAAGATGTGGGTTCGCAAGGCGTAGACCGGTGTCGGTGAATAGGCACAGGTTGTTGCTATAGTAATGTAACATAAAGCTGTCAGTGGACACTGTCAACAATAATTATTTTTTTTAAATCGCGTCTCCGATTGCGTTTTAATTCCGTATTGATAAGCAGTTATTGAGTAAGTTCGATTAAATAATAACCAATTTGTTCCTAAATTAGTGATTTTTAGAAATGCAGTGGACAAATTGAGTGATAAATACAAATTTTAGTTTAATAAGTATCTATGTTGCTATGACAACACTTTTACCTCCGCCGGCGGAAAAGTGAAAAGTAAAGCTCCGGCGCGGCGGAGGAAAAACGAAACTTCACGGCCGCCTACACAGTCAAGTAATGACGGATTTACTGACGTTTGAAGAAAATAATTATATTTTTAAAATTGCGTGTTCGATTGCGTTTTAATGCCGTATTGATAAGCAGTTATTGGGTAAGTTCGATTAAATAATAACCAATTTGTTCCTAAATTAGTGATTTTTAGAAATGCAGTCACACATTGAGTGATAAATACAAATTTTAGTTTAATAACTCTTGAGTTGTTGACGCTTATTTTGATGTTTGTTTGTATTGTATCTATGTTGCTATGATAACACTTTTACCTCCGCCGGCGGAAAAGTGAAAAGTAATGCACCGGCGGAGGAAAAACGAAACTTCACTGCCGCCTACACAGTCGAGTAATGACGGATTTACTGACGTTTGAAGAAAAAAGTATTTTTTGAACCTCAGAGGATTTCCGCAATCGGCCAACATCTCATGCTAAAAACCTCCTTGAATGAAAAGTAGTACTTTCCAGCACTTGTCATGTAATATAGTATATTACAAGAAAGCGGCACGGACAGAGAGCAATTCATGTAAGTTCGACCTGGCTTATAGATAAACTTCAATCTAAATTACATTATTTTGGTAAAAGCTTCGTTTATTTTTAGTGAGGTAATTAGAAAACGCTGATGAGGGATAGGAATGACATCATTATAACATATTGTCATAGTACATGGTATAACAATATTTCTCCAATTAATTTTGGGTTTAATTCAGTAATTTGTATCCTGGTCTCGTTGTAGAGTTTTGACCATGTTTTTTTGACAATACCTTCATTTTGTTGCTCTCCGGAAAGGGAGAAGGAGGCCACGTAAATATGTACATGCCTCAACTAAAAGTAAATATTTAATATTAGGTGGGTCTCAGAAACGTGAACCATAATTTTATTACGAAGCCTTAGCCAAAACAAGGTATTACAACTTAGGGATTTTATGACTTGTGCCTTTTAAATAAATAATTACACTCATCGGCATTTGAGCTATGGCCAGCTCGTTATGGCCTACCCATCATTAATTGCAAATTTTCTTAATTTAATTTTAAACTTATCTTTTAACTTTATTCACCCTCAGTTTCCTTTAATCTGAAGTGAAACTAAATAAATAAAATTAGAAGGTAATTAGGGTAGCAATATATTTGCTAAAACTGAGTATGTTTCACTTTTTGTGCCCTCTATTTTCCACCATTTTTCTTTTCTGGCTGTTGGGTGGGGAGGAGGGGAGGGTAATTACCTTATTATTACTCGAAGAACCGCGCTTGGGGCACCATTGACGTTTTCGTGTTGTTATATTCCTTGTTTAACTCGCTTTCTGATTTTGTGTCACCAAATACCATCAAACTGTCCATAAAGCTATCAATTACTTGGAATGTATTAAAATAAAAGTCTTTCAAGACTTTGAGGAGAAACAAAGAGATCATTAAATGAAAATTGAAAAGCCTTAAAATTATTTTCGAAGAAGGTCTACCGGTCTCCGGACCGGTGCGGTGGCCTACTCCGACACTGGATAAGTATCCATAATTGATCCACATGCGACAAATCTGGGGTGAAATCCATTATTAGTGGACAAAATTTTGATTCTATAATATCTCCTATAGTCTATTTCAGTACCTTCTTTTTTTTTTTATGGCAGTGGCACACACACTAAAGGGAGACCCTATGGCGCTCGACGAGCGGTGTGTGTGCGAAGATGTTGATTGACACGGCTCTTGAATATTTGTAAGTTGTAATTAGTGGGAAACAGATGTCCTGGGAGTGAGTTCCACAGTGATGCAGTGCGGCAGACAAAGGAGGTCTTGTAAAGCGATGTTCTAGGTGTTTCCAGTTGTACGACGAACTGGTGCGCTCTTGCCGTCTGTCGTGACTGTCTGACATTAATTTGATAAACTCCTCCCATATAATCTTGGAAAAATAGGAAGCAGTACCTTTACCTTTATTTCCATAATTTTTAATATGATAATCTAGAAAAGGATCAAATTTGGCAATTATTTCTAACATTCCCATGTGAGACCCAAAAATCTCATCGTGCGTTACCACGAAATGGTAAACCTTTTTCTGCCAAAAATTTAATCACAACTACAATTCGTTCAACCACATCAATGCAATAATTCTTTTTTGAGACGCTTCTGCAATATTTTTGTCCATTTGTTTTTCGGAAATCATTCTTGGCCAAGGTAAATAAGTTCAACCATTATTCAAAATAAGTTTGTCGAATTTTTTAAAATTAATAAAAATCAAGGTAGTTACATAGGTATTTACATAAGTACAATAATAATTTATAAATAACTGAAAAACGAGATCAGTAATTAAAAATATAAAAAAATAGCAACTAACATCGGCAAAACAAACCGGAGGACCGTTTATCGCATTGTATTGTTTACAAAAAAGCCCATGGATCTAACATAACATGTTAGATTCTTGGGTTCTGCCCTAACGTTGACTCAAAAAACTAGTGCGTCGTTTTTCTTAACCATGGGGCTCGGGGCTCCATCCCTTTTAGCCCCCACCCCTTTAATCCAGGCTTGTCAGTGGGCGTTAATAAGCGCATTACTGGGCGCAATTAAACACACCTTTGGGAGCTTATGAATATATGAATACCAGTTTATGTTTTGTTTTAGAGACATGATTTAGAGTAAGGAAGCAAGTGCGAAAGTAAAAGGTAAGATATGCAATCGGCGCTTAATGCAGTGGGAGATGTGCTCAAAGAGTAGCTGCAATAATGCACAACATTCCTTAGAGCACTAACGGACAATTTAAAATCCAGAAGTTCAGTCAAAAGATTGGGTACAAAATACATAGTGATTAAAGACCAAGAGCAAGATCTTATCAGAAGAATGATGCGCTGGGCTGAAATTGAAGTTCCATTAACAATGAAGGTGTTAAGCCACAATGTATGAAGAGCAATTTTAATGTACAAAAACAAATGGCAGATAGGGATTGGATTCGAACGTTTAGAAAGAAATTCTCAAATATCCAAGAAAAAAAAGCTCAAATTATAAATCAGGCAAAAGCCCAAAAACTTAATAAGTTTATAGTAGAATTGTATTTCATTAAAACCTGGTAAGCTAGAAGATTATATGGATCTGAAGCAAACACCAAAGCAGACGAGAAAGAATATCGACTTGATTGACCTTCATCATCAGCCTGCATTTTTAGCAAAAAGGGCGCATTTTATAGCTAACGAATATGCTGAAAGCGTTATGGCAGTTAGCTGTGTATCTGCTATTGGTAGTGCTATACTCCCCATGATGATTTTTTAATCGCTGATAATTTGCGACCGGGAACCATTGTTAGAGTGGCCCCAAAGGGATTCATAAATAAGGATCTTTTCGTTGATTTCGTTAAATATTTGGCGAAGTTCGAACCTCCTAGAAAAGTTCTTTTGGTATTTAAAATATATTTTATAACAACCGATTAAAGGAAAAGCTGGCGCTAAAAGATGTAAGAGAAGAAGAGGACGTAAACAAAATCTGGAGCAAAATCAAAACAGGTATAATCGACAGCGCAAGGGAAGCGATTGGAGTCAGAAGGGTAAATATGAATGGAAGAAAACAAAATAAACCTTGGTTTCAGATGACGTAAAAGACCTAGCAAAACAAAAGAAAGACGCATTTCTCCAATATAAAAGCACAATGACAAGAGACGCATGCGAAGAATACAAAGTGGTCAGAAACAGGGTCAACGAAAGCATAAAGAACTTGAAAAAGGCATGTTGGGAAAGATTCTCCACAGAAATGGAGAACGACTTGTATGGATGTCAGAAGAACATCTGGAAAGTAGTAAGGAATCGAAAACCGAATATTAACGAGAAAACAAGTGAACTGTATTACACCGGAGCAATTGAAAGAAATCATGGTAAGTCTGTATAACGCTCAGAACGGGAATGACGAACAAACACAAGAAGACCATGATCCACAAGAAGGAGCACTAGACGAAGAGAACATAACAGAAGATGCAATTCACAACACATTGAAAAAAATTAAAAACCAAAAGCACCCGGACCCGACGACATCCCAACGAAATGCTCAAGTATGGCGGGATAGAATTAGAAAAAGCCATAACCCTGCTATTCCGAAAAATAAACTCAAGCAAGAGATTTCCAGAAGAGTGGAAACAGAGCATTACAATACCCATCTACAAAATAGGGAACAAAAATGACCCGAAAATTATAGGGCAAATTGTTGACAACAATACTGACTACAAGAATAACCAACAGAATAAATATCAGCGAAGAACAGTAAGGATTCAGACACAACAGATCAACAGTTGACGCAATATTTATCCTGAAACAAATAGTTGAAAAATCAATGGAATTCGATAGACCTTTGTATCTCTGCTTAGTGGACCTAACAATAGCATATGATAGAGTGCAGCTACCGGACGTCTTGAAAATTCTCCATGAAAATAATATCGAAACCAGATACATAACAGTTATTGAAGAGCTCAACAAGAACAATAAAACACGCATAAGAAAGCAGCACAGCTTGACTGAAGACATACCCATACTATCAGGTATCCGCCAAGGTGATAGCCTAAGCCCCCTCTTCAATCTGATCATGGATAAAATAATAAGTAGTGTCAATGAAACCCAGGGAGGATATAGAATGGGACACAGGGCACTGACAATATTATGCTTTGCGGATGATGCCATATTAATGGCCGAAAACGAAGACGATTTACAGTGACAACTACACCGATTCCAAAAGACTATAACATGATGATATTATCAGACTAAACAGAATCGATGGTTATCTCAAGGGAACCTACCAAATGCAAATTGGCCGTCAGTGACAAATCACAAGAGTCTAGGTACAGACCCCGGCCGTTTTATTTAAAGCTTCAAACCTTATCCCGGGGTATTATGTATGGTAGTTTTGCATGAGCATGACCCTTCGCTCGTTACGGGGGCTCAATCAACAAGAACTAACCAAAATTAACCCAAGGGTAACCCCAACTAACCCAAAATATTATTATGACTTTGCATGACCCTCCGCTTGCTTCGCTCGCTACGGGGGCTCAAACAACAAGAACTAACCAAAACTAACCCAAGGCTAACCCAAACTAACCCTAAATTAAGATAAAAAGGTAAATTAATAAAAAACAATAAAAAAAATCTGTCGCGACCGGCGGGAATCGAACCCGCAGCGTCGGGATGAGACGCAAGCACGCTACCCTCTACACCAGCGAGCCCTTGCGGAAATTTTGCTAGACCATAGTGAAATATGCATTTAATCAAAAAGGTGATGCTGGTTGCATAACACGGGGTTTGAAGCTGTAAATAAAAAGGCCGGGGTCTGTACCTAGACGCTTCTGACAAATCTATCAAACAAACTATGCACTGTACAGGGTGGCTCGAATTCGTGTCTATGTATGGGGAACTCGAAAACCGTAAGATATACAGTGTCGGTCAAATTAAGGCAAAATTGCGTATTTAGGTGCCTAACAATATGCCGTTTAGAAAGTTTTAAAATTCCGAATATTTCCGGAGATATCCGGAAAAAACCGAAATTTTGGAAAATCGTTTTATTTTTTTCCTGTGCTTATTTAAAAATGGATTTCAAATTGAATTGCACTTTTGCAGTGCCACGTTTTCCGCTTTATCCAATGATGTTATCCAGTTTGAAATCCGACGTTTCGTCTTCAAGGGATCATCATCAACTTTATTTTTTTAAATACGAACTTTAATTTTTTTTATTGTTTTTCAGATGGTATTGTCGTTATTAATATGAGTCTGTATTTTTATTATTTTTTAAGTTCTTTTTTTTTATTTTTATTATTATTTTTTAAATTTATATATTTTGCTTTGGCGTAATTTTAAATAATTGATGGTAGGTACTTTTGAAATTTTTATATTCTTTATAAGACATTTTATTTTGGTTTTTGAATTAAGTGGAAAATTGGAGCCCGTATTAAAAATAAAAAATAGTAAAATTATTTTTTACGAGAATATGGCCATGAACTATTACTCAAACAAGTTGCTTAGTGCAAAGATGAAATATTTTCAACTTTTAACCAATTAAAATATATTTTTTTTTTTTTTTGATAGAGAACATAAACAATTTATATTCATACTGCGTGATGCTATAGGTACTTTGATGGAAAAACACACCTATTGGAATTTTGCATATAAATAAATAAAAATAATAGTTTATAGGCAAAATTCCAATAGGTGTCTTTTTCCATCAAAGTACCTATAGTATCACGTAGTATGATTATAAATTGTTCATGTTTTCTATGAAATAAATTTTTAATTGGTTAAAAGTTGAAAATATTTTATCTTTGCACTAAGCAACTCGTTTGAGTAATAGTTCATGGCCATATTCTCGTAAAAAATAATTTTACTATTTTTTGTTTTTAATACGGGATACAATTTTCCACTTAATACAAAAAACAAAATAAAATATTTTTATAGGATATAAAAATTTCAAAAGTACCTACCTTAAATTATTCACAATTACACCAAAGCAAAATATTTAATTTAAAAAAAAATTTTAAAAAAATAAAAAATAATAAAAACATATACTCATATTAATACCACGCCAATACCATCTGAAAAACGATACAAAAATTAAAGTTCATATTTAAAAAAAGAAAGTTGATGATGATCCCTTGAAGACGAAACGTCGAATTTCAAACTGGATACCATCATTGGATAGAGCGGAGAAAGTGGCAATGCAAAAGTGCAATTCAATTTGAGATATGTTTTTAAATAAGCACAGGAAAAAAATAAAACGATTTTTCAAAATTTCGGGTTTTTCCGGATATCTCCGGAAATACTCGGAATTTTGAAACTTTCTAAACGGCATATTGTTAGGCACCTAAATGCGCAATTTTGCCTTAATTTGACCGACACTGTATCTCTTACGGTTTTCGAGTTCCCCATACATAGACACGAAAACGAGCCACCCTGTACATACTTAGGGGTGGAATAACCGGCTGCAAAAACGTATACCAAGAAGTACGAAATCAAGCAAATAAGGCATCAAGAATATCTGGATGCCTAAGAGATATAGTATGGAAAAACCAATATATGTCAATAGAAAGTAAAGTACGTATCTATAAAGCCGCGGTGAAGCCAGTACTGACATACGCAGCGAACACATCGAAAAATCAAGAACAAAATGTCTGCTGAGAACCACAGATATGAAAATTCTACGCACAATAAAGGGAGTAACACAGCGAGACCAAATAAGAAGCACCGCAATAAGGGAAGAACTCAAGATTTAGGACATCGAACAGATCAAGATGCCGACATTGGAGGGATCACGTGGACAGAATGGACAACGACCGATGGGCAAAGTGGGCAAAGAACGAAAAACCGAATTCAAGACGTCCACCTGGCCGACCACCGAAAAGATGGTACGAATCTTGGACGTCTGCATCGCAAGAGGCCGGATGAACGGAAGAAACAAGACGTAGTCTTAAAATAAGGAGGAAGAAGGTATTTGATGGAGCAGGCTGGATGATATTGTCCTATATTACCTGCCCATAAACACCACGCACGAGTTGTAACTGCTAAACAAGTCGGCATACAGATCATTTGAACATCATTGGGATATAGAACTGCTGCAACTAACAAGTCGAACATCCAGAAAGAAAGCTCAGCTAAACCAGTTTTAGAACAATAATAACTAAGGTCTGGTCAAAAATGTATGATTTATTCAAACGTTACACATTTAACCCTGAAGTCTTACCAGATATTGCATTTAACCCCATCGATTCTGACGATGAATTGCCGCTAACTCAGCTAAGATTCAAATTTATCCAGAAACATGACGTACCATTTCAAAATCTATAGCTTACACCCAAAACAAAATAGGCTACTATTGCTAATACCAAACCTCGAAAAAAGGCAAAGTCCAATAAGTAACGAGAGTAGAAGAGAAGACGGTTTACCGTCCACTTGAAAATCCTTTAGTAATTCTGAAACTTCAAAAAAAGATGAGCCAACCTAGTTGAGATTAAAATTGATCCAGAAACATGACGTATTATTTCAAAATCTATAGCCTACACCCGAAACAAAATAGGCTACTATTGCTAATACCAAACCTCGAAAAAAGGCAAAGTCCAACAAGTAACGAGAGTAGAAGAGAAGACGGTTTACCGTCCACTTCAAAATCCTTTCGTAATTCTGAAACTTCAAAAAAAGATGAGCCAACCTAGTTGAGATTAAAAATTGATCCAGAAACATGACGTATCATTTCAAAATCTATAGCCTACACACGAAACAAAATAGGCTACTATTGCTAATAACAACCCTCGAAAAAAGGCAAAGCCCAACAATTAACGAGAGACCTGTTTATAAGAAGATTCGACCTACCTTCCACTTCAAAATCCTTTAGTAACTTTGAAAAGTCAACTTCAAAAAAAGATGATTGCCGTAAAGACTAAAATTAACTCAGAAACATGACCTCTCATTTCAAAATCTATAGCCTACACCCGAAACAAAACAGGCTACTATTGCTAATACCAAACCTCGAAAAAAGGCAAAGCCCAACAAGTAACGGGAGACCTGTTTAGAAGAGAAGACGGTCTACCGTCCACTTCAAAATCCTTAAGTAATTTTGAAAAACACATGATTGCCGCCAACCCAGTTAAGATTAAAATTGATCCAGAAACAAGGCGTATCATTACAAAATTTATATCCTACACCTGAAACAAAATAGGCCACTATTGCTAATGCTAATACCAAACCTCGAAAAAAGTTAAATCTCAACAAGTAACGAGAGAAATGTTTAAAAAAGAAGACGATCTACCGTCCACTTCAAAATTCTTTAGTAATTCTGGAAATTCAACTTCAAAAAAATATGATTGCCGCCAACCTAGTTAAGTTTAAAATTAACCCAGAAACATGACGTATCATTTCAAAATCTATAGCCTACACCCCAAACAAAGAGGCACTATTGCTAATAACAACCCTCGAAAAAAGGCCAAGCCCAACAATTAACGAGATACCTGTTTAAAAGAGAAGACGATCTACCGTCCACTTCAAAATCCTTTAGTAATTATGAAAATTCAACTTCAATAATATTATAGCCTACACCCGAACTAACACAAGCTACTAATGCTAATACCAAACCTAGAAAAAAGACGAAGCACAAAAAGAAACGGGAGGCCTGTCTAGAAGAGAAGACGACCTACCTTCCACTTCAAAATCCTTTAGTAATTCTGAAAATTCAGCTTAAAAAAAATATGATTGCCGCCAACCCAGTTAAGATTAAAATTGACTTAGATACATGACGTATCATTTCAAAATCTATAGCCTACACCTGAAAAAAACAGGCTACTATTGCTAATACCAAACCTAGAAAAAAGGCGAAGCCCAAAACAAGAAACGGGAGGCCTGTTAAGAAGAGAAGACGACCTACTTCAAAATCCTTTAATAATTCTGAAAATTCAACTTAATTCAACGTAATTCATTGTTAGGCTTATGTCTGAACACAAATAAAGATTTATGTTTCGTTCAGTTTGGCGATTTAGCTTCAAATATTTTTCAGTTATCTTAGGACTTGTATTAGGTGGGCGCTATTCGCCCACCTACCTTAGATGTTGCACTAGTGCTTTGTGTCACTGGATACAAATCTCATGACGGGCTACCTGCAACGACAACCATTAATTTATTACCCATCGTTTCGGCGGGAATATCTCCTCAACTCCTGCATTCCATCGATGCTATTCGTAGGCCCTCGAAGCGTCGCGTCGGTGTATTTTTATGTGCAATACTGATATTTCTTGCTTGCAATAATGTTTATTTGTTTTTTAAGATAGTTTAAATATGGGTGCCTATATAGATAATTGTATCGACAAACGAGAAAAAAATTCAAAATAACAAGCTCTATAGAAACCGAAAATCCTAAAAGGTCTGTATACACGCCTTCCTGACATAAACCGAAGAAGCAATACTTGAACCCATAAACCAGTTTAGTTTGAAAATCAAAAGCTCCGGACTTCACCACACAATAACACCGCAATCTCTGCTCTCGCCACAGCAGCAAAAGGTAAAACGGAGCGTCAGCGGCAACAAGTGGTAGCCCCAGGCGCCAAACAACCGCGGCCTGCGGCTTGCCCCCTCGCAACCTCACAAAGAAGCCCCAAAGCTCTTTACCATTGGTCCAGCGGGATGCTGTGGCCCCCGAGGAGCAGAGAGGGAGGCCCCGCGGCTGCGCTGGTCATCAGTAGTTGCTTGTACGCTGAAGAGTTCGTGTCTTGCGTGTGCCCGATAATAAACTTTGCCGCTCCGACGAAGTCCCGATAAATTACCGACGCGCCGTGCCGTCACCGGAACCGCTATAGTATAGTCCGGGGCCGTGCTTTTTATTATTTTACACTTTTAATAACAAAACTACCGCCAATTTTAAAAACTTGCCATCAACATATTTTGAGGAATTATTGTTAGTTCACAACAAACAAATCACTGTAAAAGCGCGTCTACACAAATGAGACTTAAGGGTTGTTTCACTCCCCAAATGACGTCACCGAAAAACTAATTATCACAGTGACATTTACGGGTGACGTTGGACTGGATGGTGGAGGTTCTCGATGTTGTTGAATCCGCCCCGCGGATTCTGTTATAGTGATGATGTGCAGTGTGGTGTGGCGATTGTTGTGTAGGAGCATGACCCATGGATATTTTTTCTTGCTGTTTTTTCTGCTGCTTAGTGTCTTGCAGGTAATTTAAAATATTTGAGTAGACATAAATAATACTCCTAATTACGATTGCGCTTATTGTGCGGATTTCGACCTAACTGAATGATCCGGTTTAAGAAAAATTAAGTCGGCTCCGGTAGGATCGAAAAATATATGAAAACAAGAGAATGCAACGAATTTAAAGATAAATAATTATTTCGACTTTATGCCGGTATATCCGAGATTAAATCGTTTATTCGTAGGTGATATATTTCTAGACCATTCTCATCTGAGTATTATTCCAATGATTGATCCCGATAGTATTTTCGGAAGTCAAATTTAGATGCGCCCAAAGTTTTTAAATATTCAAGCTCTTATTTATTAAGAATATTCAGAATTAACAAGAAAAATGGACGTTTGTTGATCATTTATACTAAATAATAATGTGGATGCACAAGAATACATTCTACTGCATATTCCTTAAGAAAATAGTAGTTTGGGTTAGCTACAAGAACTTTCGAAATTTGACATAACTAGGTACCTATTTATTAATTTTAATATATTACCGAGATAAAATCATAAATTAATTAACTAAGGATAAGATAAGATTGCGGAAAGACTTCTGAACACTAATTAAATCTATAGGTCGGCTTATTTATTTGCGAAGCCGCAATGTTTGATTATAGTTAAGAATCCAGGAGATTATTAAGTTCGTAATTTCCTGTCTTTGGAACAAAATACGAAGTATCAATGTAACAATAACAATCTGACAATAAACTAAAAAAAAATATTATTTAACACATGCAATAAAATATGATGTACACTTGATAAACGGCATGGACGGTGATTTGTTAGGTAGCGAGAAAATCTGGCTTGGAAGCTAGAGCACGACGATAACAGTGTGTCAAGTACCTAGTGCTTGCCATTTTTACATTGGGAGTTGGGTTTGGTAAAATATTGAATTAAATGATTATTCACTTTTTTGAGAGGTACGGACCAAATAAAAGAAATTAAAAAAATAAATAAAATTATTATTATTTGCGTGAAAACATATAAAAGAAATTCTAAGCATGAAAAAAGAAATAACCTGGTGAATAACCAACAATGAAAAGAGAGCATCAAAACATTAATTTGAGGTAAAAATTAGTTGGTGATTACTTTCGGTGTTATGTTATAGGTATCTCGAGTAAATGCCTCATAAATTTAAATTGTAGGTATCTCGAGTAAATGCCTCATAAATTTAAATTGTTAAATTATTTCAAGTCTCTCTAATAGGACTTCAGACTTTAGAATACCTCAAAATATCTGGATGAATACGATAAAGTTTTAAAAATATAAATATAATTATAGAGATGACGACATCGAACACTTTCGACATGAATAGTTACTTTCTTTAAACTTTAAGAAAAATTGTGTCCAACCAATTTGTACCTACAATTTAATTAATAATGAACTCAAGTCATCTCTTTCCAATGTTGAAACTATATTAAAAATAGTCTTGACAATGCCGATCAGTAACTATTTCGGAGGTTATTTTTAATGTTGAAATATTGTTGAATTTAAATAATAATAATAATAATAATAATAATAATACTGCTTTTATTTTTTAAATCCACTTTTGTATACCTCAAAATCTTTAGGCGTGAAATCCGATGGTAAAACTGGCCTTGTTTGTCGAAAATTAGATTTTTGCGATAATCCGCTTATAGGATATGAATCAAACTTACAACCAAGAATAAGCAAATGCTTTACAATTATAAACTAGCTCTCTGTTTCATTAAGTCTTGTTCAAACAGCATTTAATATAGCATAACGAATAACATAATATATAATTTGAGATCTAAGGAGAAACTAGGTATTTAGGTACTTGCCGCGAGACTTACTCTTTCAAATAAGAGAATGTGCAGAGCCATTGTCACATAATCAAATTTTAAATGATAGACGTTAATCATCTTTTAAATTATTTGTGTTAAAGCTAAGTTATGTTATTTCCAAAAATTAATTTTTCTCTCTTTGAACCTCGCTTTAAACCAAGCTTTGAACCAACTTTTACATCTCATAATATGATCAGTTTTAAAGCAATGCCTCTCAAGATATATTATGTAGTCATACACCAAACATAGATGAAGGACTCGTGAATTTAATATGTTATCCTAACATAAAAAAAACCATTGATTATATCAAGAGAATATTTTAGTCGAGAAATAACAGGTCTCGAGCCGAGTCTCGAGCCGTTAGAAGTAATTTTAACAAGCGACCATTTTTCTGCTGCATCATTAGAAGACGTTCACCTGACGTTAGGTAGTAAAGGTAAGCAAGCATATTTGACTACAGTTTATAGTTTCTCTTCACACTGCTTTGCTAAATCCTCAATAAACTTTACAATCTCTTTCATATTATTCGTTTAACCTCATACCATTCCGCAGTCGTCTGGATGTATGCGATTTCTTTTAATAAAATGATAATATTGTTATATTGTATGATCTATGTGAATATGCGGGAAAATATATGATGATATGATAATGTAGGGAGAATTATGTATTAGGTACTTTATTCACTTCATGATAAGTACGATTGATGGCTCGAGCAAGAGTTAAATTTTTCTTACCCAGTCAAGAAGAGATTTTGACATGTTGAATGCATCCTTCCGTTAATGCAATTGCAATTCAGCCACAGTTGACGCACGTCCTAAAAAATGAAAATACTTATTTCCTTTTATTTCACAGAAATTTCCGAAATTAATTTAATGAAATTGTTGTCATTTTTCAGAATACAGAATTTATAGAGATAATATTTCGCTGCTTACAGAGCTACATACCTATAATAGGTACTACTATCCGTATTTTCCTCGGTATTTTCACAATTTCTCAAAAAGGAAACCGTAGAAGAAAGAAACCGGCATAGATATAATTTTCGGCTCAATTTTAGATTATATATTTCATAATTTAATTTAATCAAGATTAGAATTATATTTAGAGAAAAATCTACTATAAAAAAAGAGGGCCAATAATAGGGCGCATTTCTCGAAGAGGTGAGGTATTGGGTATTATTTGCTACATTTCTAATATTTATTTATTAGTGCAGGCACTTCAAAGATTGTTTCACATTTTAATATTCTTAATGTAGATAAATTTAAGAAATATATTCAGGGATTGCCAAAATTCTGGAATAATATTCATAGTTCTTGAGCAAGTATTTTTTTTATAACGCTGGTAAATGATCTTGACTTTGTCCCATTTTTCGGTTATATAATAATTATATTTTCTTCAGCCCCCAGCTACCTCAACTTCTGGGGGCTGGTTGAAGAGCTTATGAACCACAGAATCCAGCCGTACCAAATAAACAATTTTTATGTTTTCAACAACATGGTTCTTAGGACTAATTTCCGGTTCTTCTAATTCATTTAGAAACTGAAGCCACTACTTTAAAAATAAAAGAAAATTTATTAAATTCTACCGTACTTACAGGTGACTAAATGCCGCAAATGCTGAAAATAGTCTCGATTCACTGTTTGGCATTCTCCAAGGCGACAGTAAAAGCTGTCCACGACATTTCGAATGACTAAAGCTGGTAAATTATGTGCCTCCACCGTAATTTTGTTCTTTAAATCCTCAATATTGTCCAGAGGCGTTAAGTCGGGGGATCTCTCGGGGGATCTACACGGTCATTCAACCGTATCGCGTCTGCTTATCCACCGGTTTGGAAACATTTCATCTAAATATCTTCGAACATTAATACCAAAATATGAGGGAATGCCCTCTTGTTGAAACCAAATTATTTCATTCAGTATATCTGAGCTGAGCTAAAGAAGGTATCAGGTCAAAGGTTAGGTTATTTAGGTAGCGTTCGGCGGTAAGGTTTTCTTCAAAAAAATAATGAGTTTGAGACTCATTGTGCCTATTAACCACTTCATTTAGATACAATTTAGCCCGAGGGGGATTTCGCAGGTGGAATTTTGTACACTAAAATACCTTTTCATTGAAAAAATGCCCGGTTACGTGGTAAAATACCTACAAATGCCTTGCCAAGACCCAAAAAATACCCTGCATGACCCAGAAAATACCTTGAAGTCCTCAAAAGGCCTTAAAAATACATTTAAAGACCCCAAAATACCCAAAAATGCCTTAAAATATCCAAAAATACCTTGAAATACCCCAAAAGACCGTGTATTTAATGTACAGTTCATTTTAGTATATACTCGTATATACCTCTCAATAACAGTATTCCGACTTTCATTTATATTAAGGATTAAGGCTCGCATTAAGATAATATTTTTGCATTGAAAATGACGAAAACAAGCTATCGAGGAAGCCTTATTTTGAATCAGAGTTCGAAAAAATCATGATTTTTTCCTTGAATTTAACACAAAGGGATATAACAAAATAATATATTTCCTCGTATATTTCAGTCCACACTTTTTTGCAAAATATAAGTAATACCTAGTTATAATACAAAAATGTATATTAAAACCAACTTCTAACAAATTTTTTTTTCAACCCTGTTTATAATTAAAAACAAATACCATAAAATAATACAACTGAATTTTTTTAAAGTAAAATCATTTTAAAAAAACAAAAAAGGCAAGGATCTACTAGAAAATATAAAAGCTAATAGAGCTAAGTTCTTAAAATGTTTACCTAATTCTCATTTCTTTATTTGAATAAACAAATCTCCAAAAGATACCTGCAAAGTTTTTTGTGGTTCTTAATTTATTTTTGTCGAGATTTTTTTGAATTAGAAAAACAAATAAGTACTTAGAATTTTCAACCATTTGTATTTTTCGTTTATGTTAACAACATTTTCCCGTTTCACCTGCAGAAGCTCACTCCCAATCAAATCAATGGGCCCGTAGAATATTTGCCTTAGATGAACTTGGCCAATTTCAACTCTTTTTTTGGCCACATATATTATAACTATTGCAAAATTCTTTAGAAAATTTGACTTTGTAATTTCTATCATCTATTTTTTCTATAATACGGCCCAGAAACCAGGCTTCTTCATACAGAATAGCGTAGTATTTTTCAGACTCGATTGTCACCGATTGGGTGACCGATGTCGCTGATGAGCTTTCTTCACTACATATTTTATTTATTTCGGTCTCATCTGAGTTATCACAATCGTCATCTCGACCGTCATCTTGTCCCTTTTGGCGTTTCCATCTTTTGTTATTTTTAGTAATTTTCTCCCTTTCGGTAACTTTTCTTTTTGAAACTATAAATCTTTGTAATGTGTCAGTACTCACCTTGCCCTTGCCTTCTTCCAGTAACCAACAATTTGTTGATTTTTTTATAACTGCGGTTTTTTTTATTTGGCAAATTTGTTTGTATGTACGGACTACATGCGGACAAATCTACATTCTTTTCTGAATGGTTTTTTAAATCTAAAACGGATTCACAACAGTTTGCTGGTTGCAGGTTACTCGACCGTAGCGCCCTCTAGCCGAACCGTAAAACACCAAAGTGCGCATGGTCAGTTCACTGAAATACCTTAAAAATACCCCGAAAGACCTCGAAAAATACCCCATAAGACCCTGAAAATACCTTGTAATGCCCCCGAAATACCTAGTATGACCCTGAACCATTAAAAATACCTCATAAAATACCTTCCATGCCAAAAAATACCTCGAAAGACCTCCGAAAACCTCTGATTTGTACACTAAAATACCTCTGCGAAATCCCCCTCGATTTAGCCCCATCGGAGAAAATGATGTCTATAGTGGAAAACCAATTTCAAACGCCTATCATAAGCGTCTTCCAAAAGCTCTTGGACAACACATACTTTGTATCGTCCGTCGCCTCCGAGCAACAGTAGGTTATCTAAAAAAAAACAATTTTGAGATAATTGTTCAGTGAAACAGTAAGCAAGAAAAAAAATATTACTAAGAATTACTTATCTTTGGCGTATTATTGCTCTAAACTGATCATACATAGAGTAACACTAGAGCATGCGTATTGCGTATCCTGGTCTTACGTGTTACAACAAATAATTTCCGAAAAATTGATTGCGAAGAATGCATCATTACAATATAATACACCCGATAATACATATCCTATCATTTCATTAAAATTATTGTGCAGATCGACAGATATCTTGACATTCCTAAATATTATTTGGAGTCCAGGAAAGGTGCACGAAGCGTGTATTATCAGTTTGCGGATAGGCCCGTCCAATAAAATTACTTGTCTCGCTACATTAAAAAAAAATGCAATTTTTACATGTGTATATTTTTTAAATACTAGAATGTAAATTAAAAAGTACGTTAAACATTTTCAAATGTGCTATTGGGTTTTTAATGGTTAGTAATGCACGGGCACACATTTAAACAAACCTAATAAAATTAATGAGAATATGATTGCATACAAATAATAGGTAGTTTCACCAGAATAGAGTCTAGTTTCTGATGAATCTACCATAACACCGGAGTTCTCGGAAAGAGCAAGTTGTATAGGGACACTTGTATAAAAAATGGCAATCCATTCATAAAACAACATTTTTACATATATATTTTTAACATAACGTTTAGTTTGTGATTTTCTAAACCAAAAAAATATTTGGGCTCTGTTTGTGGAATTTATTAAAAAGTGAAGTTAGAAGGCAAAAAAATGGCATGCGAAAAGCACAAGGAAGAAAAGGTTTTGTCTTGTTCCGAAAAGGAATAACACAGAAATTTAGCCTTAGGATAAATTTAGGAAAATTGATTATTTCTTAGAGCAACAGTGGAATATAAGTTACTTTCTTCTTCTTATTTATCAATTTTTTGCTTGTTTATTATCATTTACTATTTACCAATTTTCATGCCTGAATAAAAATCCAGACAACCAACATGAAACGAAACAACAACACAAATTCTAAAATTTGAAGGCATTTTATCAATATAACAGATGTAATTATTGAGCCTTGATGTAGCTTTAAGGCTTTTTTTCAGTTTCCTTATACTTATATTAAAAATATCTGAACTAATATGTTCGTTGCATATTGAGAGCATATATGATCTAGAGATGATGTGCTATTATATGCAATCATATTCTTATAAAGCTTGGAGACACCATTTAGTTTCAAAACAATGAAAAAAAAATAATTAGAAATTAAATTCCAGCTAAATATTTGATCATATTTTTTTAAGATATGATTTTTTGGAATGTGTTATTGTTGCCTTGAGGTGACGATATGGGTGATATTTCTCTTTTTCACAAAACCTTGGAATTATAATTCAAGAAGCATCCTGATTGCGGGCCAATGAAACAGTTGACATAAGTATGAGGATTTTCAGCAATTTCTAATGAAATATTCAATGTTTCATCTTCATTCAAAGCAAGTAACCAGGTGCCCGACCAGTTCTGGGAAAATGCCTTACTGTACCGTGTCCTTCAAATTTGTTAAATACTGTACTAATTGTCCCTTTCAAGCATTGGTTTTCGGGATATTTCGCATTAAATAAAGCACACACATCACACTGACTTCTTATTTTGTCTCCTCATCGAAGCAATATCAGGATTTCGATACGATGCCTTTCCGACAATACCATTTTTATTCAGTAAATAACTTGAACTCTCTTTTCTAATATCCAGTAATAATCGAGTTAAATACTTAGATTGGCTGAGCTTTTTTGAAAAACTTTTATATATACTTAAAGCACAAAAGGAATTAAGCTTAATTACGATTTTACAAACTAAATTGAACGGTTAATTCAGACAACCTTACAGTGGTTTTGACACGATATTAATGTTCCGATTTGCAACTAAAGTGAACAATTATCTCGAACAGCGTGACAGATGAAACAAAAAAAATGAAAAATACCTTATTTCTTGCTTTAGCAACAATTTGCCCAAAGAATCTTAATCTGTGCAAATTAATGGGTAACACTATTAGGGTTATTAAATTCTATTTTATTTGTTAAGTAGTTCTTTTATAAGGCCCTAAAAACCTGGTTATTGAAACCATAATTACATGTTTATTTGATATGGCTGGATTCCATTTTTCATAAGCTTTTCAATGAACCCCTACAAGATATACCTAGGTGTCCTTTTTAAAAACAAAGTTGGGGTAGCTGGGGGTTAGGGGGTTGATAAAAATTAATTATTTTCTAACCGAAAGAAAGAAAGGAAAAAGTCAAGATCAGTTACTATGTTTTAGTGTTTTTAAAAAGGTTACTCGCTCAAAAACTATGAATTTTATTCCAGATAATATATTTTTCGGACTTGGTAACAGTAGCTCTATTACGTGCCACTTGACAAGAGAGTTAAATGGCGTACTTTTTTATTTACTTGTTAAAAACTAATTGAGAAACTATTTAGAACTGATATAAGGGCAAATCAACTTGCATTTCCGATGGGATTTCCCTCGTGATTTCCTGTTACATTTGTGTTAAAAAATTTCATGAGGTTGTTTACCCGAGTGTTTACCCTCGATTGCTAAACAACTAAATGGCTGGCTTTTTTAACTGTTTATTAGATCTTTTTGCTGACTAACCCAAACTATGATATATATAAATAAGTAAAAACCCAATTTCAATCGAGAAAACATTTATTGCTCCGTAACTATTCTTAATTTAAAACACTCCACGCCAACATCGGCTATCCCATTTTCACGTCTTAGCAAGAAATCTTCTGTTCTATTTTTCGTTTAAAATCGTTTAATAATTAGTCCATGAAAGGCTAAAGCAATAAAATAATCAACTACAAAACAATATTGTATATGGGGAGTCTTATTCATATGCAGATTTACTAAAATGTAAATCAATAAGCGAATTGGACCAGATGCAATTCCAGGTAGTTTTTTTGAGGGGTCGAAAATTTTTCTTCCAGGCACAACGTTAGCTTTAGGCTACATGTAAAGTGCAGTTGCTCATTGTTTTCTATTTATTAAGTTAGTTTGGGTTAGTTAGTTTAGTAGCCTTCTTACGTTTCATTTAACACAAGAGAGTTAAATGACGTACTTTTGATTTACTTGTTAAAAAATAATTGAGTAACTATTAAGAATTAACATGGAGAGCAAGTCACCTTGAATTCCCGATGGGATTTGCATTGTGATTTTCTGTTACATTTATGTTCAAGGTTTTCGTGAGGTTGTTTACCCTCGATTGTTAATTAGATCTTTTCGCTGACTAGCCCAAAGATCTCTTATTTGAATGATGATATAAAAAAGAAAAACCCATTGCAACCGAGAAAACAGTTTAATGCTTTTATTGTTCCGTAATTATTCTTAACTTAAAACACTCCACGCCCAACATCGGCTTTCTCATTTCCATGTCTTAGCAATAAATCTTCACCTCTATTTTTCAATTAAAATTGTCTAATAACTATAGTCGAAAAAGGGCCAAAATAATGAAACCATCAACTGCAAAACATGCACTTGTTTTATAATTAGGTTAGTTTTACTTAAATTATAGAAGCTTTCTGGCAAAGCAGTTTAAGAAGACCCGACTCTTCTGTACTCGCTCTCTTGATGCACCGCTGAATCACTGAAAATTGCATATTCCTGCATCCAATCCGCGGTTTCTTCTAGTTCATCTAAATTCGTTGATATAGTAATTTTAGATTGCATCGACCACGAAAGCTCGTACAATGTAAATATAACATAAGTAAAACAGTACCATTTTTAATATATTGGAGGTCAAAATCAAATTTTTAAAATAAGCTGTCTGTCAAATCAAATTGATTAATTTACATGGAATGACATACGCATTTGAAGCATGATAGATGTGCCTGCAGTCGAGTAAAGTGCAGCTAATTCTATTTTTTCTACTCCTGTACTTGAATTGATTTATTAGACATTTACTACCTGTACTTTAATGACATCCATTAAGATACAGACTTTCATTAAGCTACGAGTTTATAGCCAATCAAAATGCAACATTGCACCAATATTCGGTCAAGATTATCATGACCATGACATTTGTAATTTATCAATTTTGTCAGTTCATAGGTACTTATTTTTCATTATTATGAGTGGTCTCATACTTGTGTTTTAATAGATATCATTAAATGTTGATCGCATGATATACTATTAATGGCTTGATTGAATTAAGAGCAATTTCTCTAATAGTATAATCATTGCTGTATTTGAACGTCGCCATAAAGCATCTTAAGACAGTAATTTTAATTCTTCAATCTCTTTTAAAAAGTATTTCCACCAGAAAAGGAATAATGACTTTAAAACAGTACAACATGACTAAAATAATCCCTCCTGCTAACAACAATTTTACTAAACCTGTTCTACTGCTACCCAAACCTAACTTTTAGTTCTATCACAAGGTGTGAAGTGCAATCTCTGCCTGTAAGTAATAAACTGTTAATTTCATTTACAGAATTGATTATACCTCCATAAAACACCAATCTAGGTGTCGAACCACGATAAAAAGATTATTTTCTGACACCTCTTGGGTTTCATTCGTTCGGTCCATTGAGGACACCAGACAAAAGAATGTTGGACCGATGATATTTATGTTATTTATATTGTCTATAATATTCCAGGTATTGTTTGCAGGTGTATATTAACATTAATATTATTTACAAAATCTTTTATGTTTTTTATTCTCAATGTTTGCAAAATTAATCCATTTTATATTTAAGCGTTTATCTGCAAATGGTTTTATTCCTGTACCATCTAAATTATTGATCTTAAAAATATTTTATAATGTATCTGACCTTCGTTTCTATAATAATAATACATATTTTTATGATTTCTCTAAAACCGTTCTATCAATCTTCACTACATTCTTCTCCAACAAACTATTTGTTAATTTTTGAGAGCTTAAATATGTCGGCTTTGTTTAATACATTTTGTCCAAAATCACTATTTCTTCTAATATCATGATGTCTTTGTTTATAACTGAGCTTCTAAAGTTATGTTAAACATAGTTCTAGTATGATAATAAAGGGTATGCCCTCGGGTATGCCCATGAAGTGACCCCAACGTAATGATTGATTTTCTTTAAAAAATATAAAAACATTATATTGTGAAAATATTATGAAAAGTAAATAAGTAATGTGATAATAAAAATATGAATAATTATGGAGAAATAAAACAAGCCTTCGACCCATGATAGTCCTTTATATAATTATGCAGTAACAACAAGAGTAGCCAATCAATTTGCATGAAAAATGTAGCTAGGGATTTGGTTTCTGTAACGACTTTGTGATACTATTTTCAGAAGAATAATATATATATTAATATTAGCTCCAATGCTCCATGTCCTTGATGCCGACTTTAATGCTCATAAAGTTAGCCCGCTCTTTTGGATCTTTCAAAAAATATTTTTTGTGCTGAGTTGCGCTAGGTTTGTGCTGCGTTTTGCCGCAATTTATTTTCATAAATGTCAAAAGTTAGCCCCGCCACATCTTTTTTTCAAATTTTTTTTTGTTGTTATCGCTATTTATTTTTTTTGTTTATTTTTCAAATTACTGCTAAGTTGGTCTGTGATTTGAGAAGTTGTACTGTAATAATCACAGTATTCTGCTTTGAAAATGGAAAAATATGAGGTAAGGGAAAGACTCGGGGAAAGATGAGGGGAAGATCTAACAACACGTAATTAAGACGTAAATTATAATAATACATCTCCTTTATAAATTAGATCTAGGTTACCGCAGGGACCTGTCTTTGGCCATTTCCATCTTTTAGTTTATGTTAATGATCTAACAAGTATTTATATAAAAAGAAAACCACCATTCGTTGACACTATAAGATCCATATTTCAACAAAACCGATACCATTTCCTGTAGAATGTTCTAATGTTAATTACGTGAGGAATTGACAAGTCTAATGTATTATTATTTATATAAATATAAAGCAAAATTCTAAAATTTTGTTAATAAAATCGGAGCAATGTTTTGCAACTCACTAGTTGAAAACAATTCTAATCATTGACACCATCAAGTACAACAAAAGAACTAAAACTATATTTATAATAGAAATATATAAAACTAGACCCAAATGGATATTTAGGCTCCAAACCACTAGGAAATTCTGTACCTACTTTAGTCTACCTCATGCATTTAAAATATTTAATTTTTTTTATTTCTTCAATATTATTGACCCATTACCAACCATATCATTTTCATCCTTTTTTAATAGTTCTGTCGTTAACGCACTTCAAGATACTTGACCTCAACCCAATCATCGTGAAAAACATGTTGTGCTAAAGATGCATATCTATAGTTGGTAGGACTTGTTTTTCTCTAATAATATTTTCTGGCAATAATACTTTCAGGGACACTTAGTGTTCATGTTTTCGGAGATCAGTGTCACCTAAACATTGGTTGATGCCTAAACTGTCGTGCGATTTCATCCTAGTCTTCTCTCAAGTTTCTGATTCATCAAATACTTTGTTTTTTTCTTATTTTGTTCCTGAGGCAAGAAGTTCTTTTCTTTCACGAAAAAGCTGTCTTAGGATTTTGACAGCTTTAGCTCAGGTATTTAACAGCACTATAAATTTGAGACTGTATTTACTGCCTTTGAAGTATTACTCTTCAGCAATGGTATTGTTATCACATTTTGATCTATTTTTTCTTATATTTTCGTTCCTGCCTCATTCTTTCTCTGTAATATTTTTTTCGTTGCTGCTCATCGGGAAAAACATGTGCTAAACATGCATATCGATAGTTGGTAGAATTAATTTTTTCTCTAGTAAATTCAACAAAATAATGCACTTAATGCACAAAAAACAGTTAACAGTTTTATCGTTTTTGCAGATCATTGTCATCTAAACTGTCGCAATTTTTCCCACTCTTCTCTAAAGTTTCTGATTCATCAAATACTCTATTTTTTCTTCCTTTTGTTCCTGTAGCGAGAAGTTTGAGCTTTCACAAAAAAGCTGTCTTAGGACTTTCGCAGCTTTTGCTCAATTGTTTTTCAGCACTATCAATTTGAGACTGTACTTGCTACCTTTGAGGTGTTACTCTTCAGCAATAGTATTATTTCCACATTCTGATCTATTTTTTTCTTATCTCATCTTTTCTGCCTCATTCTTTCTCTGTAATATTTCTTTCGCAGTTGATTTCCAAAGACTAAATTGTACTTTCTACAGCGCATTTGGCATTTAAGGTTAATTTTCTTTTTTTAGTCGAATTACTTTCTTTTCGCTCACTTTTATTTAAATTCCTTTCGATAGATTTGCTCATCAATTCCGATGTTTTTTAGTAGTGATCCGGTTTTTAAAGGTGACTATACGACTTGTAATACCTGGACGAAATTATTGACGCAGTATTTAGTACAAGTACAAACAAGCGTGAAATATAGTTTGGCGTTGATCTTATTAATGTAAAAGGAAGTCTGCTGCTTTTTTTTATTCTTGAATGCTTCTAAAACAAATACTTTTTATCTTCATTAAAGTTGCATATTTTTATATATATTGGACAATATGTACTAGTATAGTACTTTTTTACGTTTAACATACAAATTATTTTACTCTATAAACAATAATAAAACTCATTTTCAAAACCGCCATTCAATAGGACAGTTTCATTGGTATACTGAAAGATGACAAGAGTAATGTGGGTATTAATTCATCGAGAGTAAAACAATGGAATCATGAGATTCGACGTGGCCGATAAGGTTGAGATCTTCCTTATTTTGTTTAAGAACGTTTGTCGTACAGAGTAAATAGTTTAATTTGTATGTCCAGCATGGTTGTGGTCCGGAAATGCTGAAACAATGCTCAGATATCTCAAAATGCCGCGCGGATTGTTGTTTCGCCTTTAAACTTTCTACATTGTGGTTGTTGTTCATTACGAAGATGACAGACTTAAGATAATGATGCATTTTGCATTGTCTTAAAGGTTTCTGTGATTTAAGATGATGACCTGTTAATAATAAAGAGAAAATATTGAAATACTTTGACGTTGTATTTATTTAGAATCTGCGGGAAGTATGAAAAATGTATGATTTTTGTGTCACGAATATATAATTATTTCAAATAGTATGTAATTCTCGATTGTGGAATAACAATCAGTAAAAGTACATGCACTGTATTTTTAAGTATTATTATCTAGAAAGCCACAAATTCTCCGAAACTTTGAAGGCGCAATGAGTAAATTATCAGGTATAGGTACGAAAAGAATTAGAATCATTGATGCAAGGCTTTCATAAGTTTTATCGAACTTTTCTTAAGGTGGAGTAGTTTGAAGATACTTCACAATATTGCCACTGATTTGGCTGAGCGAGTAGGTTAAACATAAACACACATATAGACTAATAATGTAAAATACTAATAGTTGATATACGATAGGAGAAGAATAAATATAAACGTTAATTCAGAAGTACCTAAACATAAAGGAGTTAGTGAAAAGTAATGTAATAAAAACCTATGAATCTTGCTGGATTAAACACAGACCCAGCAGTTGGCTTTCAGACGCAATTCGACACGGCTAGGGACTATCAGGATTAAGGTCACTAATTTATCTGTAGCTTTAAAAGGTTCGATTCTGGAATTACCGCGAACGTAACGTAGAAAAACGAGGTAATAAAACCCCTTGCAGATACTTTGCAATTTGGACACTGGGATCATTGCGTAAGGCCATCACACAGAATGCTAAAGAAATTGAGAGACAAAAGGATGGTGAATCAATAAAAGGAATTGGAACTGACAAGCGATTAACGTGTTTTGTAGTTTCCACATTTTCAAACCATTTTGTGAAATACTGGATTAAAAGGAGTCGCGTGCATAAAAGTATCGCTTCCCGTACTTGTTAGGAAAGTAATTATTTTCCTCGACCGCTTAGGAATATATAAAGAAAGCAGAGTTAACTTGGTTAGTAAGTGCCTTACATAACACATGTGTTGAATATTATATTACATAACAACTGTTGACAGTACTAGTTTTCAAACGAGGAAGTTAATTAGCACAATGCGTACACTATTTTTCCTACAAAAACCTATAAAAATTACCCAAAAAGCACTCTGATTTATTCTTAAGAAAACGATTAATATCTCACGCGTGTTGAAATTCACTTTTCAATGCGTGTACTGAAAATTACTTATCATGTTATTCTCATCTGTCAAGTGAAAATATGCCATCAAATTGACACCATTTGCCATATGTTCAAATAGACTCTTGTCGAAAATAGTCTTTCTACAAGCGTGTGATATAAAGCACTTTCTAGCCAAGTTGATGGTGCTTTTTCTTATTCCTATAAGTGGTCGTAGGCGATAGTATATTACATAACAAGTGTTGAAAGTACTAGTTTTCAAATGAGGTTATATACCACGAGGCGATAGGCGAGTGATTCAAAAAGCTTTCTTTAGGTTTATAGAAAACGATTGAAATCCACCTTTCAATACGTGTGTTGAACAGTCCTCGTCGCGTCATCACCACATCTGTGAAGTCAAAGTGTTAAATTAAATATACTGTTAAATTGACAGCATTGACTATCTATTAAAATACAGCTCTATTGAAATTAGTTTTCAACACGTGTGTTGCAACATTTTTCAATACGCATTTGATATAAGGCGCTTTCTAGCCACGTTAACTGTACTTTTTTTCATAAGTAGTCGTAGGAAAAAGTATCTTCAGTACGGCTCTATTTGAACTGATGGTGTCAATTTGACAACATATTGACATTTTGACTTTACAATTGAGGAGTGGATTTTAACACACGTGCAATATGAATCGTCTTTTAGAATCTAAAGAGTGAATTTTTTCTCATTTTCATAGAGGATCGTAGGAAATATAGTACGCATTACTCGAGTGAAAATACTTTTTCAACCTCGGTTGTGGCCTGGTGCTAAAAAACCTCGTTTGAAAACTATTACTTTCAATACTTGTGCGTATTGAAAATGTATTTTCAACACGACTATATTTGAATAACATATTTGGTTTGATACTTTGAGTTCACAGATGAAGATGGCATGGTAACACTGGTGTTGAAAAATTTCAACATTCGTGTAATGTTAATAGTTTTCTGAAGAATCTGAAGAGTGCTTTTTCAAATTTTTGTAGTTAGTCGATGGAAAAATAGTGTACATACTCGTCTGAGAATACGTTTCCAACCCCGCAGTATTTTTTCAACACTCGTTATGATGCTAATTCAACACACACTTTTGAACTCATGGCAAATAGTGTCAATTTGACAGCATGACACTTTGACTTGACATGCAGATGAGGATGACGCGATTAATACTTTTTCTAATAATCGTGGGTAAAGTATTTATTTTACGCACTCTCTAAGATTCGTAAAATAGGCCTTTTTAATGTGCAGTGCGTAGAATAAGTTATTTTACGCACTAGTGCGTAAAGTAAATCTGACATATTTTTGACATGTAGGGCAGTGCGTAAAATAATATATTTTAAGCACTAGTGCCTAAAATCATTTATTTTACGCACTAGTGCGTAAAGTAATTTAATAATATTTTTATTTTTTCATATATTTTTCGGTAGTAGAAAAAAAATTTTATGCTACTCATGTGTAAAGTCGAGTGTAAAGTACCCTTTTTTTACTCATGGGATTGTCGCATTCGCCTACGGCTCATGCGCCAATATTCCCATTCGTAAAAAAAAGGATAACTTTACACACTTATTGCATAAATAACTATTTCGACACAAGTGTTGAAAAGTTGATTTCAAGACCAGTGGGATATAACTAGGTTCCTTACATTACTCGCGTGAAATGTCGTTTCCAACTTCAACGCTTCGTGCTAAAAACCCCTCGTTTAAAAACTGAGAGTTTCAATAATTCAATATTTATTATGTATTCTACTATTTCAACATGCGTGGGGTATTAATGATTATCTTACGAAAGTAAAGGGTGCTTTTTATGTGGTTATCATAGGTGATCGTAGGAAAAATATTGGTACTTATGTATGTTACGTGTCTTCTGAAAGTACGCTTTTATTCTTGGGCAACTTCCTCTAACGAAAATTAACAGTTTCAACCTCGGTTTCAACACTTGTTAAATAATATACTAAGTGACTAAAAATCATCCCTTCCAGCCCTTCAGGCTATAAATAATTCTTCATTTAGTAAACGCTAAATAACATTTCTGAAAACGATAAATTTAATAGAGCCACAAAAGGGAAGATTTTAAATTTGTATAAGCACATTTTGTGCTTCAATTTCACTTCACTGAGTATTCGATGGCTGAAAATGAAAAAAATTAATAATAAACAATGGGCACTGATCGCCTCGATACCCTAGTTATTCTCAACTCTGAGAGAACTTTACTGATAACATAGAATTATCAAAATTGGTTAAGTTCTTGGCTATTTTGGAAAATAGACGTCTTATTGTTTCTTCAAAATATTTATACATGACTACGAACCTTCAGTTTTTAGTGACGTATTATATCTATCAGTGTAATAACTAATAAAATCGGTTTTTCAATAGATGTGTTGTTTTTGATTCTGACACACGTCAAGGCAGTTAGCTAAATCATTCCGCCCCTTCCCAATGGATACCTTCGGTACGCCACTGCCTGACGCACTTATCCTTGCTTATTTTTGTATTATAATTATTGATTAATTTCTGGCGTTCACAGCTGTTCATAATTTATTTTGTTGCGAAGTCTAAGCCAGGGTCCGTTCAATATTTTAACTTGGGGACTTTCCGGCTTGTGCCGTCTAACAAGTCGGTGGCGCCTTAAATAAATAAACCCACTCCTACTCTTCGATAATTGTGCTAAGGTCTCATTTGTACGCTTCAACGACAAGGGATCGGTAACTGTAAATTTCCTTAATTTAAATTTTCCTTAAATTTAATTTTATTCACTCGCTTCTAAGCTGAGGCAAAGTTTACAGAATTTTTAATTCTGTAAACTTTGGCTTAGGTGATGGTAGCTAAATAAATTAGAAGGTAAGAAAAAGCGTAAAAAATTATTTGTATTAAAAACTCTATAGCCAGCATTGCCGCAATAGACTAGGATAATAATCTCTTCATCATCTCTCTCTTTAACGAAAAATAGCAAAAGTTTTGCTTACATTTACTTTTGTTACAAAATAGATGCCAAAGGTCCATGAACAGACGCATGCTGAATGAAATAATTTTAAGTGTGCTAAGGGCCCTTTGGCTGGGCCTAAACTTTTCTTAGAAGAACATTCTGAACCTGAATCTTCTACTCCTCAATTTAAGAATGAATAATCTAGAGTGAGTGGAACCGCTATGGGAGCATAATGGACCAAAGCAGGTTCTTTTAAGAGAGATTTAATAAATAAAGAAAGAAAATCGGAAGTTGATCAATGTAACAACGAATGTCATAATGTTATAAAAAATTAATTAGTGTCGTGAAATATTTGGTATCTGCTTCACTGTGTAGACTTAAAATCACGAGCATAAAAGTCAAGTCGTTCAAGAGTCATCAAGATCTTAAAGCATCTTCTCGCCTGTTCCCATGAATTCCCTGACCCCTTTAATATACCTACATACAATTTATCTTATCATTAATTTTATTATCAATTAAATCTGACACTATTGATGCGAAAGGATGCAATTTATACACCGTAGAACGCGCTACAAAAGCCTTTACACAGATAACGTGATTAAACCGTACAAAAGGTTATCTACTACACCTTGTCCTATAGCTGCCGTAATAAATGATTTCGGCGCAAAACGTTAACAACCTGCAAGTTGGGTACAAGAAATAAATTGTGTTCCAGTCTGATATTTTCAAGCTACTTTATCTATTAATTCTAGCAAGTTGCAATCCTACAAACTATCTGCACAAAAGTTCGCACAGACTATATTATTTCACACACTCGTTTTATTTCAGCCAATTACATAGCCGGGACATTTAATAACACACTTATTATCTTGGATTTCACGAGAAGAAAGCCAATAGGTTTTTGTAGCCATCTTTGAGATTTTCTATATAAAATGCGTTGTTGTGACGTTGTTAACGTAGACATAGAAAATGACGAATTTCCAGGAACTAAATAGATTTTTCACTGAAAGCAAAACAAATAAAAAAAGGTAATGAAGTTAAGGAGTTCAATAAAGGAAGGGAAGAGCTTAGGCAAAAAAACTAGAAAATACATATAGGGCGTTACCATTAATCGATGCTTATGAAACAACTTCGTTGCATTGAAATCATCTTAGCGAAGTATCGGTTTCTTTCTCAATTAAAACCCTATATTATTTTTACTTTGCATCTAGCTTTAATTACGTTGGGGCTTGGAAACTTCGGCAAAATGTACTACAACACAGTTTTATCCACAATACCGAAACAGATTTTGTTGCACTCAACGCGCATTTCGCTAACCATGTTAGCATTATCAAGAGATGATTAAAACACAAATAATCTCCTGATGATGCTAACAACGCGCGTTGAGTGAGAAAATTCTGTTCTGTTCTGTTTTCGTATTATTTTTCTGCTTATAAGGAAAACAACTCTTGGAAGCTAAACAATCATCTGCATATTTATGTATCGAGTGTCTTCTTGTTGGAAGTGATCCAAAGCTTTGCGTTTTTTTTTCGGTAATCATGAAAAGGGTGCAGAGTTGATCAACGTCTGATATCAGATCTATTTTTTACTTTTATTAAATGCTTGCTTGGCCGGCATCGGTTGCAAGTAGATTCTATGCCGATTTGAAGAGAAGGTCAACAGCGACAAAAATGGATTTCCTAGTGCCACAATATCTATAGGTTAGAAAGAAGAATTAACCATGAACTGACATATATATATATATATTATGCATGCCAGATAATATGTTATGTAACGGGTTGAAAGACAAGGATTAAAATGGGTTGAACATAGCCAAAGAATGCCATAAATGACAAAAAAATAGTTGAGTCGCCAGGTCGGAAAAAACAGACCAAGATGCTTGTAGATTGTCGTTTCGACTAGTTTCAGCCGCCCGGAACTGCTACCTTTACATACATTTTGTGCATGACTCTACAATTTAATTTGTGTCCATCAGACGTAGGCTTCTTCCAAACGAAGCTATTTTCTTGGGAGGTAGTTGACTCACTTCTTGAGATTATAGCTGTACTCCTTCAAGGTACATGAGCCTTTTGCAGAGTTAGGTTGGACCTCGGGTTGGACATTGGCAGAGTAGATGTTCTGCGGTTTCAAGTGCATTATTGCAAAATCTGCAATGGTCATCTTCTGCTTTGCCTATTGCCTTAGGTGGTATATTACCGGGCAATGTCCAGTGAGCAGTCCGGCGACAGTTCTAATATCTGCTCTGTTCATGTCTAAGAGCTGCTCTACTTTTTTTGCACAGATGGTGATAAACCTTTTCGTCTGTATTAGTCCTGGAGTATTTCTCCAGTAGGACGACAGTTGATCTTTTTCCCATTTGTTTAGTTCTTCGGTGATCTCTTCGTAAGGCTACAGTAGGACTCTGGACCATAATATGGTGTTCCAGCTCCATTTTTCGCAAGGCAGTCTGCTACTTCGTTGCCCTCTATATCTCTATGACCAGAAATCCACATTAAAGTTACCTGGTTGCGTGTTGCTAATTGTTTTAGGGTTTGCTTACATTCCCAGACTAGCTTTGACACGCACTTGAAGGCTTTTAGAGCTGTCTGGCTGTCTGAAAATACGCAGATGTGCTTTCTGTGAAGTCTTTGTGTGAGGCACTCTTCTGCACATACATTTATGGCAAGCACTTCCGCTTAGAATGGGGTTATATATTTGCCTATCGGTTTGGAAAGCTTACAGTTTGGACCTGAAATGCCCAATCTTTCGCTAGTTTTAAACCATCTGTGTACCACAACGATGCGTTATCGGCCTGAGGTAGTTTTTTACTCTTCCATGATTGGCGGTCATCAATAACCACTGCAAATGGGATATCTAGGTCCAACATGACCGTCATTTGGTCACTTGGTTTGCTTGAATTTTTGAGTTTCATTTCTTCAAAGATTCGCAGGTGACCAGTCAAATCTCCAGGCTTGAATTTGCCTATCTGGAATAGCTTGTGAGCACTGATAATCACCTCCCTCTTCACACTGAGATGAAGAGGAGGTATGTTCAGCAGTACCTCTAAGGCTGCGGTAGGGCACGTTGACATTGCCTCTGTTATTTCCAAGCATATCAGCCTTTTCACTTATTAAGGTTGATCCGAGCGGTGATCTGCTGGGTTTTGGGCCACAATACCAGCGAGGCATAGGTGATCGTGTGCTTTATTATTGTTTGGTAGATCCAATATACCATTTTTGGTTTTAGGCCTCATGTCTTGCCAACTAGTTTGTGGCATGTCCAGATTGCCGCTGTGACTCTAGAGATGGTGATTTCTAGATACTTGTTCCAGGTAAGTTTACGGCCCAGTGTGACCCCTAAATATTGTACCTCAGTGGAAAAAGTCAAGGAAAAAGTTAATTTTGTTCCGTGTAGGATCGGCGCTGTCATTTCTAGCTTCCTTCTTCTTGTAACCGGGACAATAATGGATTTCCCTCCCCTTCGCTCCAATTCTTGATGATGTTTTGTTTTCCAGTTTTCTTTAGATTTTCAGCTGCGTTAGGGTCACTAAACTAGCACTTGTGCTGTTTACACCCTGGAGCAACAGCTGAAGAGGCTCTAACTTATAAGACATTGAAAATACTGACTGGTGGAGCTACAGGCCATCAATTGTAAGGTAAACATGAATCCTCCGCAACAATATAGAACATATATACATTTTGCATGCTGTTTGAAATTGCGCCTTCATGTTTGCCCTTTATTATTACTACTAGGTCGTCTGCGTAGCCTAGAACTATAAATCCAGATTGAGACTATTAGAAACACTGCTGAAGCTGGAGATCAGTCGTGTGGTTTGGAGAAGAGCAACGAGTGTACGTCCCTAGCCACTTTCAGTTGTTTTGCTTTTTAGAATGTCGATCCTGCAATACACTTATATATAGTTCACCAGTATGTTAGATGTTCTCAGGTTTCTCACCGTCTCGCGTTAAGGTTATCATATCAGCAAAAAAAGCTACCAACTTAACATATCCTCTAGACTTCCTGAATAAACATAGCCAATTTTCTACGCATACATATTTAGTGACCTACAACATAAATAAAGACACTAACAAAAGGGATAATATTAATTTCAGTCACACGATACCGCCTATAGATCACGTTACCTATACTACATCGATATCGGGTTTCGAATCGTGTTGTAGGAAATGTCATGATGATCCTCCGGCTAAAACGTAAAAATCCCTTCATGTGTTACATGCAAGCCGAGGTTTTTGGTTTGTTGTGGTTTGTTTTTTGAATGAACCACCATAGTCGTTGGAAATTCCTTAATCAGAGTTTAAGATAACCGGGTTTAGAAGTTTATCGGGATTTACATACATAACATTTTAAGATAATGGATGCTGTATATACCAACATGAACTTATTTCTCACGAGCATCAAAGATTGTGCCATGCGAGCGAAATAATCGTATAAATATGAAACAATGTTTTTTTCTGTAGGTTGTTGCATATTCGCTCGTATTATTCGTAGTGGGTGGGTTGAAGATTGTGGGGACCAACTATCAGGTCAAGGTCAAAAAAAGAATTTAATTGATAATGCTGAGTGATCAAACATATAGAATTATTAATTGTGGAAAGTGACATGTATTTAGATGTACACACCGACAAAGTTATAGTATTTTATAAGAACATATACTGTTGTGCCTGTATTCATATAGTTTTCAATCATAAACTATTAAGAATGTATTTTCAATTCATACTTACAGCCGCTATATCGCTGCAGACCTTCTTCACTTCACCGTGGTAAGAGAATTTTATCGATGACTAACTCTTTAAAATTGATTTTAAACTCGACACTACTAAATTGAATCTGCTAAGCCTTTTTAACACGGCGTACACAGATGCGCATACCCACACGTAACAGCATTTTTATAAACAAATTAAGCGGTTTCCAAGTATTGATTTCTTTGTCTGGGATATTGATCGGGTTGAGGCATCCGTGATGGGCTTTACAAAGACCCGAATAAAAGCTATTTTAAACAGATCAGTATCGCCTTGGCCCACCGGATACCTGAAAGTGTTTCTCATTTTGGTTCCATCGGCCAGTAAAATATTTAGCTACGTAAGATATCTGGTTTTTTTTGGCTTTTGTATTTTATCGTTTGGGCCTTTATGTGCACCATATAGCAGAATGATTTTGCGGTTAATTTCTAAAATAAAACCCTTCAATATTTGAAGCATTAAATTGGCCCATCGGATGCTTACCTCGTAATGGGGCATATTAAAGGAAAAAAATGGATGAAACACTTTTTTGAAAATAGAATATCATCATCATTGCTACCAAAGTACTGATATTGTTTAATATAAAGCCTTCTTATTTCTGAAAATACTCTATGAAATAGTGAAATTATTTTTTAAATTTTGCATCATATTAAGATTATAATGCAGAATGTGCCTTATAATCTTTTCCAGCTATCCCGGCATGCTCAGCTTTGCATATGAATTCAGACAAAAACTGAATTGAAACTTTTTCTCTTAACTCGGAGTTAAATCTTTAAAGCATCGATTTAGATTTGTTTTGACTTTTAACTTTGAATTCGTATAAAAAATATCGAATTTAAACAAAAAACTCTTGTCAGAATGCTCCGATCCTGGTCCATTTTCTTATATTCAAATCATATTAAATGAGATTTCAGGCAAATCAACTTAACATCAAAACTGTATGATATCCTGTTAAAAACTTTACAAAATTTTACCTTGAAATCTGCCATAAAATCCGCCAGAAACTGCTTTTCATCAGCAAAAAAATTCCACATTTTCCGAACTTGACCCATTTCTCCACCTTCAAACTGTTTTCTATCAAATTTCAGGCAATTGAATCCATTTTAACCTACACGTCCCAAATGCAAAGCTCGTAAAATTGCCGAAATATTTTTTATATATATTTTTTTCGATTTTCTGCATGTTTCGATTTAACCTCGCTTTTCTTGTATTTCCCGATCTCTTACTGTTGTCCTTGCTCAGAATTACGAATCTGAGGTAAATTTTTTGAAAATAGCTCTACGTTGGCTGGTACGGTTAAAACTGAAGATCAAAAAATCACCAAGTCAGCATTATTAATCGGATCGTTGCAATTTCCTGATATGTTCTGCTCACATTCCCCCTCTTTAATGTGCGAAAGTTTGATTGTTTCAGATTATTCGATTTTCCAGTAATAAAATATTAAGTGGTGACGTTTCGTGTCAAAACTGAAAATGGCGAAAAGTTTAAATTCAACTAGCTTATCCGGCATTAAAGGCATCGAATTTTCAAAATATATATACTTTATTAACTTTCAGAACAATCTCTCGTTTTTTTTTTTATTAATTTTTTTTTCTTATTTCGTTTTATAATACTTTTATTACCTTAAACTTTTCCCCATTTTTTTTTAAAATTCGTCCCATTTTTGCCATCCCCGACCTCGTAGCCGAATTCCTTCGCTTTTTTTTCGCCAAAAACCGCGTTTCTCTAACTTTTTTTTTTATTATTTTTTTCTCTTAAGTTGTTTTATAATACTTTTATTAACTTTCCGAAGAATTTTTTACTTTTTTTATTTTTCTTTATTGTTTTTTTATTTTTCCCCTCTTTTCGAAAATTTTTGGGTATTCGGGGGGGGGGGGGGGGGGGGGGGGTGTTTTTTTTTGCGTATCATATCCTCTTCCACTGATGACCCCGTAAATGGGATCATCCAGGGTGGGTAATCGCTTGTCAGATTTTCTATCCGAGGCTCCGTTGCAAAAATATCAGCAAAAAAGGGGTTTTTTCCCAAAATCCCCCCTAAATTAGAGCATGAGGGGGGCCTCATAGGGTCAAAGGTAGCCCCCAAGAGGCGCACCTTACATAAAAATTTCGACCCCGTAGCTCTTCCCGTTCTCCCGAAATTAATTATTTAATTTTTTTTTTCTCCCCCCTCTTCTAGCCGAGCGGAGGGGTGGGGGAGGTTTCTGTCCTGAAAATTTCAACCCTCTAGCTATACTGGAACATGCTTAATTAAAGGGGCGTTTCACTTTGACAAGCGTTTATTTTTTTCTGATTTTACTCTCGCTAAAGAAGTTTCACTTAAAAAATCGTTAAAATTTTGTGTATCAATGAGACATTTTGAAAAATCGCGGATTTGACGTTCTAATTCGCCAAATCTGTCGGCGTCGACTCCACGAATTAGCCTCACGTATTCGAGCGTGACGGCTCAGTCTTATTCACTGCCCAGTGTGCTGAACGCGCCTAACTTCAGCACTAGAGGGGTCAACCCTCTAAGCTTTCGTAGCGACAGAATAATACATTTTAGAGATATTTTCAATTTCGGAAGGTAAAAGTGTAAGAACTTGGCTGCTCGAACTATCTAGCGATTAACCCAAGCTAACCCGTTTCAATGCAAAACAAAGCGGTCCTTGTTTTATGTTCATCGTAATTAAAGATGTTTTAAATATAGTTGTAATATGTATGAGAGTTTAGGTTAATTTAGGTTAACTCTAGTTAGTCTAGGTTTGCTTTTCTTATTTTATGTAAGCTATGATTAACTAGTTGGGGTTCTTTGGGTTAATAGCTTCTAAATACTGTGCATGTGTAAGCTTGCGCAATCATATATTACTACATGCTAATTAGTATGAGTTTACTTTGGTTTGTACTGTTAGCTTTAGCTAGGTTGATTAGTTCTACTAACTTTGGGATACTTTAGGTTAGCTTTCGCTAATTATGTTTGTCATTAAAACTATTACATTCATTTTTTTTATTTTCAATATTTTTAATTTGCAATTTATTGCACAATGTATTTAGCTAATGGCTGAGCATATTATTTGGAAATCGAGAAGGTTGGTTAAGTTTGGCAACGTTGTAAGTTTTTTATTATTAATGGCGTTTTCGCCTTTTAAATAATTTAAAAAATATTAGTTATTCTAACCACATTTGTTGTGAGTTTTTTGGCATGAAAAGCGCATCGTCCAATGCTTGTTCGACACAACATTGATGTTTTTTAAAATTTTTTTTTTAAATCGAGGGGCAGTAGGCTAGACAAGATTCAAAGTTATTTCTCTAATGAAATGTGCATTGATTTCAGTGCATAGAAGCGAAAAATGTAAAAAGTCCATAGGTCTCAGCTTTTGTCCATATATTAAGTAACATGTCCCATTGCCCAAAACAAACTATGGCATGTCTTCTGCACTAACATGATTTTATTATAATGCAAATCATATATTATGTAGGAAACAATTTTTTGTAAACTTAATATGGATGACCCGCCCATAAACTATTTATTTATTTATTGAATGATAAGATATTAAAATTTTTACGTTCGAAATGTTCGTAAACTTGCAGTGGCGTAGCCAGGTCGATTGCTACCCCGGCCTTTTGTTTTACGTGTCTCTCCTATTTCAAAACCTGCTTCGCCGCTGTCTACAATAAAATTTTAGATAAAACCTTCAAGTTATTTACAAAATCCATAATTTGAAGAAGATATAAAATGTGTCGGTTGTTGGCTAAATATTTTTGTTTTCAATAGAAAACCTTGCCTATTATGAGATTTTTGAATTCTCTACGGTACATTCTGAGTAAATTTGATTCCTCATATTCTATACCCAACTGAACTGAACTGTTGATGTTTACACAGTCTCTAGAATCTAAATGGCTTCACGTAGAAGAATATTGCCTGGGATATGTTTGTTGGGTGGAAGAAGCTATCGTTCTTGTATATGACTATATACATACTTACTCATCGCATGGTTTAAAAGTGCATGCATGACGGCAAATACAAAAAATACCATTGCCATACATTATTGATATTATAAAAGGTTAAACTTAATTAGCATTTATGTAAATTCATACATTAGAAAAGTTGATATTGCTGGGAAATAATATTTTATAAGAGAGAAACTGTTATGGAATGTTTCTCTACCGCATTTTTATTAAGTAAACGGTTAAAGTTAATTAATTTTAATATTCTAATATTTTAATTATTTATATGATATTGTGTATGTGATAAAGATCTTAAGAATGTCTGTTATAAGTGTGGTGAGAAATTATTACAAAAAAGTAGCAGTATCAGTTTCATGTCTCGGTACTTGGTGGGTTTTATCATTATATAATAGCATTGTATAAATAGAAAATGATAATAGTAATTATTACTACCTACTGCATTTATATTATTTACAACTACTGTATTCCACGTTATTAGTTATGCCTAACCAGACCTGAAACAATGGACAATTCTTAGGTGGGTTTCTCGTTGGATAGTGCGGGTATCATCTCAAGTAAATTCAATTAATTATTAATTGCGAAATTTTTCCATAATATATTATTTTTCTTTTATACCGACTCCAGCTAAAAGCGATATTGAAATGATTTATTGTTAATTTGTTACATTACATAATAAACTAGTAATAAATATAGTTATAAACTGGCAGACAATTTATTAATTATTTATTGGAGGTCCTTCCATATTCATCTTTAGGATTTGAATGAAGCGACGATACGACTAAAGTTTGCGATATTTTTTGAGTAATAAGTTTTATTCACAAAATCGTTTGCATTGCACTTAAAATTGCCTAATTAAACATCTAGTTAGCAGGATGCAGGTAATTATAGGCTAATTGCAGTTCAGTCACTTTGCCAAATTTTTGAATACTGTTTTAACCACCGTCTTACATGTTATTTGGAAAAGTACGGCCTTCTTTCTGAATGCCAAACTGGAAGGTGGTTATAGGTCTATTTTTTGACATGAGTAGAGCCTTCGATTCAGTCGACCTCAATTTACTGCTGCGTAAACTATCATGGGTTGGGATTCGTGGGCCGCCACTAAATTGGGTAAAAGACTACTTGGAAAGAAATACTCAATTAATCGAGATTAGTGGAGTTAGGTCAGTTACTCCAGAAATTAATCTAGGGACACCCCAAGGATCTTGTTTGTCGCCGAGTCTATTTAATGTCTTTATAAATTAGTTGCCCAAAAGTATAGCGTTCTCAGGTAGGACCGGTCCTCTACGCGGATGACTGCAATATTATTGTAGAGGTTTCTAATATCAGAGGCTTGGCAGCAGGTCAAATGTACTTACACTGAACGCAACCAAATCCTCTGCTGTTCAGTTTGCAAGGAAAAATTCTATTCTTAATTACAGCTTACTCATTCGAACTGGGGAAGGCTCTATTAACAATGTAGCAAGTACCAAGTTCCTGGGTGTCTATTTGGATCCAAAGCTTGCAAGGCTGACCTCTTATTGCTACTTGATTAGAAACACACTTGACACAGAGGTGAAATAAATTTCCCTTTTTCAAGATTAACAATTGGGCAACATAATCTTGAGTAGTTTGGGAGAAAGTGCCTTAATAAACTTAGCCAAATCACACTGGCATTGAGAATTTCGAATTTTTTGACAAGGAACTTCTAGGCTTGTAGATTGATAGTCCGTTCCTAATGTGATCTCCTTTTTTATTCTTTTCTTTGGTCGTATGTTGCTTATTATACTTTTTATTTTTTAAATTTTGGAACTGCATCTAAGTGTTCAGGAAAGAAGCCCAAATGCCAATGCAGAAAATGCAGCTTAAGTGACATGCGACCTAATTCCTTGTAAGATTGGATAAGTTCTTCAACTACTTCTGTATAATTCTTCGATTTTTTATTTCCTAGTTGCTACGCACATTTTTACAGGCATCCCATGCCCAAGTTTCTTTCCCCAAAGTGCTGTTTCAAAACTATTGTCTTTGAAAAGTTCTCATGGCGTGTTTACAGACCAACGAACATGCCTTCATGCTTTTTTTAACTTTGCCTTACCTGTACCCGAAAATTTCGCTTCCAAGTAATGTAAAGCGTTTCTATGTGCAGAGGAGATATAGTAGAGATGAAACGGATAGTTGTTTTGCCGGATACCGGATACCGAATATCTGGCAACCTTCGAGGCTGGATATCAGGCGGTGGGATATCCGGCCAAAACCGGTCATACTGAAATTCTGTTCTGACACCTCATTCTGACCTGATAGATCGATTGATAAAAAAAAGAACAAGAAGACATGTTTTAACTTTAAGAATTTCTTTGTGTTTTTTCCTCTTTTTATTTTTTAGTTCAATAATATGACCATTAGTTATTGTAAATAACTAAATTTTGTATGTCACTAATGACAAATTAATAATTAACAATTATTGAATTTTTGAGATAAGTTTTTTTTCAGTTTTAATATTTTTTATTAATGTGAATATTGAATATCCTGGATGAGAAATAATTTTAATTTTAGTTTTTTTATGGTCGGTTTTTGTAACTTTTTCAGTTTCAAATAAAAGCCGTCATAACTATAAGCAATTTTCTTATTATTTTTCTCACCAAGATTTTTTTATTAAACTTTATTTTAGGAAATTGTCATATCCGGTACCCGGCTGGATATTGAGTTACTTACTGGCCGATATCCGGCCGCATAGTAAATTTAGGCAGGATCGGCCGAATACCGGATAGTTACCGGATATCCGTTTCAACTCTAGTAAGTAGTTTTTCTGCTGCTGAACTAAATGCTCATTAAAGACATTTTTCAGGCCGGGTACAATCTAATTTACATAAAAATATTTAAGCTTTTTGAGTTTTTGTAAAAGAACTAAATATCCGTTCTGATTTTGTTTTTCTCAAGCTCTAGTTCAATGCTTTGGTTGATGTGAACTTTCGGAGATATAGAAATCGACTTTTTAATTCATTCTGGAGGTTGCTTATAATTAGTCCTTAAATGTTTTCTTTTAAATGTTCACATGTTAAACATTTTACATTCCTCCCAAAAATTCAAGAAATCATTTAATTGATAATGAGTATTAGGTAACATCCTTTTAGAGTGAGACATCTTGTATATCAACAAAAAAAAGTGTTCTCATTATATTTCAACAATTGGGGCAAAAGTGGATAAATCCATATTAACAAATTTTGGGAAAATCCTTTTTTATTGCTTTTTGAAATATGTGAATAAAATAACGCTTTGCCCTGTTGCCCTAATCTGTGGACATGCTTAAAATTAAATTAAAAAACATCCATACATATATTTTTATTTTTTGCAAAAATCTGAAAAATATCTAAAATTATAACCAAGAAAAACACGTTTTTGTTCCAAATTGCAATGGAAAGTATGCAAAATACAAATATGTAGCATTGCGAGGTTCTCTATCGATAGATGTTTCATCACGACTTCGAATATATAATATTACGAAACTTTACAAAAAAAATACGTATTTTCAACCTTGAAATGTGCCTGCACGTTGGGAATGGATGCCGGTTGCCAAAATTTTGGTTACAGACCTCTTTCTATGACCGTTTAAAAGCAACCTACGAAGTCTTCTCATACACTTTTACACGAAGAATACCTTAATTTTTGATCCTTTTTTTACGCTATTCGGACTCGCTTGAAGAAACGACAGGCCAGTGATTTTAGTACCTTGTTTTTCGTTGTACGCCTTGGCTCGACATCACGCAACCCAAGAACGGCTCTGGTACAGCTGTATTTGAACTTCGCCGTGGTACACAAACTGGAATTTAAATAAATATTAAAACCGCACAAAGCGACCTCGTATGCTTTTAGATTCGAGAGAGGATTTCGTTTTTAAAAGACTGTTTTTGTTTTAACTTGAGTGTTGAAAGAACGTTTGTATTACTAGAGATTAGTTTGTCTTTATTTATGCATCGTATTCCCTTGCAGTCGTTTGAAACCAGCACAGGACTTTTCCTACGATAATGAAAATTAAATCTGATTATTCCTCTTGTGATTTAGTATATGGTCTTATTATAGCCTAAACCTACTTAGCTACATGGGGGTTCATAAATATATCCATCCAAAATATGTTGACCTTTATTTTATGTGGCAAACGTATTTCTGGAATTTCTACACCATACAATCCAAGCTCGTTCATGTTTCACACATTCGTCTTCATAATTTTCACTGCATGTTTTTTCGATGTTCTTATCAACTTAGTCATAAATAATATTAATGTATTCATAATATAGGAACTGGCCAATATCTACATCAAAAGATGACCTATTTTGAAGTAATGTGTTGGGGAAGCAAGACTACAAAAATTCTGCTAAGTGTAAAAAAAGACACTTTAAACATAATGGTATGTCAATAAGAAGAATAAATGAGCATCAATAAAAGAAGAACCAGCAACATTCCGGCATCAGATAAGAAAATTATGTATTCAATGCAAATAAGATGACAAAAGCCAAATCGGAGGCCGGTAGGGCTTAATGACATCTAGAGGTGTGTTTAACAGATTTTAGTGTGTAGCATCATGAGCAAAATATTCTCTCGTAATGGGAAAAAATTAAAATGAAGCGTACAAACACCAAGATTTAGTAACGCAGAACGTAGATCAACGAAGAATTATGTAATTAACTGATCTGAGGCAGCAATAGAATACAAAAAGTAAACCTTATAAAGGGAGAATTATGGAAACCCCTTCCTTGGCCAAGTATTTATTTTCCTTAGGCCCACTTCACCCTGGTAATATAAGGTTTCAGGATTAAGTGATGCCTCGTTGTATGTAGCAAGCTAAAACCACGGCAAGAGAATAAAAAACAATAAAAACAATTTATTTATTTATCGTATGACACAATTAGGAACACATCTAATGACAATTTTATAATCTCACATCAAGATTCTTAATATAATCACTTAATCAGTCACTGGTAGTGTTACTGGGAAGCACTCGAGCGGACTTTTCGGGTATGCCCGCAGATTGCACTCCTGTATAATGTGCCTCATGGGTTGGAACTCAGCTCCAGAGTCGCATGCCGTAGAAGGTATTTTTCCCCATTGATACAGGAAGACACCGCATCTGTCAGCGCCAGTTCGAATCCTGTTTAGGATGATCCAGGTTTGCCTGGGCCGATCTGCCGCACCTCAGAGGAAACATGTTTGGAATAATCATACTTTCACTTCCTCATCAGGGCGATGTGTGTTATTTCTGGAAGCTGCGCTGCTCTTAAAGGAGAGTGTATCGTTTTAAGCCTTGTTCTATTAAGATCAGGAGCTGTATGGCTGGGTAAATTAGGATTTGTGCTTTTCCTGAAACATTCCTGAAATCTTCGTAACAGCGGAGGAGGGATGTTGCTCAAGATCGGGAGGTAATGAGTTTGTGCCGGTCCGATCGTGCCAGAGATCAGGCGTATTGTGCAATTTAGTTGGACATCAACCTTGTGTAGGTGCGGGCTATTTGGTAGACCGCTCCGAGCATAGCTTCTCAGTGCTTATACATAAAGGCAGTGATCTATAGCATATTGAAGAAAGAGAAAATCAGTAGCTTTGATTGTACGTGAAAAAGTCTTATAATTATAATTATTAGTGACCATGTTCGAAACATGGTAGCTAATAATAATAATTATATGGGTAAATGGGAGTCACATTATTGAGTTCTACGAAGATTGTAATTGTTAACGTATTTTTCTGATGGGGACACTAATAAGGCTCTCTTGAGCTTGCAATTTGACGCAAGTATTGCCGAATCTGGTTGAAATTGTAAACTAAGTTGTGAACATGTTAACATTATTCTACTCTTCTGGAATAGTTAGTAGAAAAAATGGCCCTCCATGAGATATAATGAAGGTATCGTAGCAAGGCTTAAATCATGCAGAGGGTTTTCCGAAAAAAGTCAACTTAGGTAATGACATATTCGTATATATATTTTAATCATGGCAAAGCTAGTACCTTGCCATGATTAAAATCTTTAGTATTTATAAACAAATAAGTCAATACAGCCTATAATTATCTATAAATAACATTGAAAAATATTTTTTATTGACGTTTAAATACATTTTGTTATCTTTTTTAATTAAATTTGCATCTTCTTGATTATTCATCTTGTTTTGACCAATGTTGTTTGATACGATTTTAAAAATAATAATCCTTTCATTTTTTATCCATGTAAAATTTAGCCTAAGAATAGAAAATCATATAAACTTAATTTTTAATTTGTAGACAATTTATGATATGAAGTATGAAAGTACCAATATAGGGCAAAGAACCTACTCGATTATTACATCAACTCCTTTGCCTAAACATGTTGAACTTATATTGAAATATCATGAATAGGCTAGTCAATAAAGAAAGGAAGTATGAGAAAAATATCTAAAAATGTTTGCCAACAAAAATTAATATTTAATTCAAAAATAACATGTTATATCGATTTATTTTATTTATAAATATTATCTATATTATTGATAGATTTATAATAAATAAATAAATAAATAAATAAATAAATAAATAAATGATTATTTCTATTTTTCGACTGTTGTTGTCAAACATTTTTAGACATTTTTCGCCTTTACTTAAATCGATATTTTCGTGAAGAAAAATATCTAAAAGTATTTGACATCAAAAATCGATAAAATAAAAATATTCATCAATATGTAATTAAAAAAACACAAGTTATATTGATTTAGTTTATTTATAATTATTATTTATATTATTGATAAAATATAGGTTCCCTTAATTTATTGATAATAAATAAAAAAATCAATATAACCTGTATTAATTTGAATAAAATAATATTGATGATTATTTCTATTTTATCGACTGTTGATGTCAAATATTTTTAGAAACTCTTTACTTAAATTGATATCTTCGTGATTACTTCCAATCGATATTATTTTTAATTCATGTGCATAGAAAAATAGAGAATATGCAAGATGATTCAAGTATTTACAATCAAGTAGCAAAAATAAATGCATGAGTAAATTATCATGAATAGGCTAGCCAATAAAGCAAGGAAGGAGGAGAAAAATATCTAAAAATATTAGAAAACAAAAATCCATAAAAATAAAAATATTCATGAATATTTAATTAAAAAAATATGGTATATTGATTTAGTTTATTTATAATTATTATCTAAATTATAAGTGAAATATAGGATGTATTAATTTATTTATAATAAAAAAAACAAAACCTATATTAATTTCAATATAGTATTGATGATTATTTCCATCTTATCGACTGTTGTTGTCAAACATTTTTAGAAATTTTACTCTTTTACTTAAATTGATATCTTCGTGATTACTTGCAAATCGATATTTTTTTTAAATTAATGACAATTCCTTTGATTCTCATGCGCATAGGAAAATAGACAATAAGCAAGATGAAACAAGTATTTCCAATCAAGTAGCAAAAATAAATGTATGAGTAAAATTTCCTCAAAAAGCTAGCCAATAAAGAAAGGAAGGAGGAGAAAAATATCTAAAATATTTGGCAACAAAAATCGATAAAAATATTCATCATTATTTAATTCGAATAAATATAAGATATATTGATTCATTTTATGTATAATTATAATTTAATTTATCAATAAAATATAGGTTATATTGATTTATTTATAATAAATAAATCTATATAACTTATATTAATTTGAATAAAATATTGATGATTATTTTTATGTTATCGATTGTTGTTGTCAAACATTTTTAGACATTTTTCTCCCTTACTTAAGTTAATATCTTCCTGATTACTTGCAAATCGATATTATTTTAAAATCAATGACAATTCCTTGATTCTCATCTGCATAGAAAAATACAGAATATGCAAGATGAAACAAGTATTTCCAATCAAGTAGCAAAAATAAATGTATGAGTAATTTATCATCTGAATTTAATTTTTGTATAATTTTTTAACCATTTACGATATAAAATAAAACAGTGACAGATCGAATTTAAAGTGCCAATATACGAGTATAAATCAAGCCTAAAGGACATACTCGATCGATCATTACATTAACTGTTTCGCGTAAACATGCTGCACCTTGCTTTGAGATATTATCAATAAGC
>MU181946.1:142113-167371 GCA_016904865.1 Pissodes strobi
GTATTATTTCTTTATTTATTCTTCTGTATTGCTGCTCATTTTTACCTTTTTGTTTCCTTCTTTTTGTCATCAGTTCTTTAATTTCTTCTATTATCCATTCTATATCCTTAGGTATTAAATCTGTTCCTAAGTTATCATTCATCATTAGTTTTGGAGTTGTTTCAGTTTGTTTCCATTTCTGTTCTATGCAAACTTGATCTTTCTCTAGGGCTTTTTAGTTTGAATTTATACTTTGTTTAATTCTTTGAAGTAGGATTTCGTCGTTAAGCTTTTCAATATCAAATCGTCTTGTCATCTTGTTGTTTTTCTCAACTTGATCACTGACAGTAAAAGATTATTGGCGCTTGGGATATCTATTGGACGTTTCTCAGGAATTATCCTGCGTATTATCATATAACTTATTAATTATTTGGGAAATAATCTAATACAGACACTATTTTATATTCAAAGTTCTTGTGGTAGGAGACAATTTAACAAAAAAAAATGCTACTTCCATGTATTACATTTCCATCAAAAAATGCCGACAATTTTGACAGCGCTTAACGTATTTTAAAAGAAAAACAGAGAATGGAGTTACTGCTGCGTCTACAAATTTATAAGGATGACGGAAATATGTTATACTTAATCAAGCAAAGAATAAAACTGTTTCAAATGATGCATAATGGTAAAATAATTGAATTGAGTGTTTAATGAAATCCGGCACTTCTTCCAACTATATGGTAGGAACGTGTTCCATGATCTAAAAATAAAGACCCGAGTAAACGGTGGAGTTCCGAGAAAATTCTCAATCGAAATAAATATACGATAATAATGTTGAGAATTATAATCTTCAGCGATAACTAGCGTTTCCCAAATCCCAAAACTAACTTTGACATACACGAGAACAATGTACAAACCGGGTTGAAACGATTCTCCTAAAACATCCGTCATTAGTGCATCCTGACTAAATTTGCAATTAACCTTCAATAAGACTCTTAAGATGGTGAGATGAAACCGGCAAAAGCCTTTGTATTCATACTCTGCCCACTGTTATTCGTTCGTCCATTCATTTATTCATTCATGTCATGATATATGCGAAGACCATTTAATTATAGTAAAATTTAATTTTGTAAAACTCTCATGATACATTACAGAAGCGCTCTTACGCTTCGTTGCCCAGCACCCCTTAATAAATAATTAATTTCCTAACACAAAGCTAAATAGTACACTTAGGACTGACTTAGTAAATTACAGCTTAATTAAGAAAACTGTTTACTTCTGACTCCTAAATTATAAGATTGTTTTAATTAGGAATTCCACGCCAATTACCATACAATTAAACATCACTCGATTTGAAGCGACTATTGTTAAATTTCTGAACACGGTTTTCGTGCCAGTTTAAATTTTGTTCAAAGCATTAGTTTATAAAATTCAATGGGTATGATTTTTTTCACGTTTACTTGTTCCATTCACCGGACGCTTGTTACAACTACTGCAGGTACTGCTTGCTGCAACTTAAAATGCATAGAAAGTTAAGCAGATGTGTGAATAAATTTTCATTCCTGAACATCATTTTAGTCTAGAGTGTAATTTTTGGTGGGTTTAGGAAAAATTCTTGCGTGTTGCATGCTGCAGGTAGAATAAAAAAAGATGATTATGATTATATGCATATGGCACCGCATAAGCTGGCAGCCTATACGAGTAGAGAAGGTAAATGCCCTGATTAAGTCCTTAAGTAATGTGAAATAAAAAACTAAAAAATTTTTCGCCTGTCGTTGATTAATTCACTTTTATAAATAAAATTGCTATTGTTGCTTTACCTATTACGTTTCATATAACTAAGAATATTTACTATGAGGCTAAGAATATCTTATTAACTGGAGAAGAAGACCCTTGAATCAATGTTCGTTCCTTGAAGCTAACATCATATGAATAATTTCATAGTGACATTAAATCTTCAAGTGGGCTCAATGGATTTTGGTTCTTCTTCTTCTTCGTCTTCTTCTGTTTTATATGATAAAAACCATATGACATTCACTCAATATGCTTGTTCCAGCATTTCCTTCTGTGTTTTATTCATTTTCCCACATCTTGCTCCATTCTCTAAGTTCTTCGCTTTTCATTCTATCAAGTCAGGTCTTCCCATGTATACTTCTTATCGTTTTCATTTTCACCGTATCTGGTCTTGTTTCTGCTGTGTACGTTAGAATAGGTCGAACTGCTGTTTTGTATATTCTTATTTTACTTTCAATGTTGAGATATTTGTTACGCCATATAATGTCTTGTAGGCAGCCTGATATTCGAGATTCTTTCATAGCTTATGTATCGTACTTCAACGCTGGTTATGTCCGCTCCCAGATATGTAAACTGTCTGACCTGTTCTACTACTTCCCTTCTATTTCTAGTTTGCACCTCACTGGCTCTTTGGATGTTACGAGGAATTTAGTTTTGCTTGTATTTATAAGCATATTTAATTGTTTGGCTTCTTGGTTAAAAGCGTGTAGAACTCTCTGTAGGTCGTCTTCTGAATCAGCGATTTGTGCAGCGTCGTCAGCGTAGCAGACAGTGTTGAAGTATACGTTTCCCATTTTATATCCTGCTGTTCTTGGAAGTTTCTCTGTTATTTTATCCATAACCAGATTAAATATAAAAGGGCTGAAGGGAGTCACCTTGCCTTATTCCTCTGTTTATTTTTATGGTTTCAGATGTAAGGTGTCGTATTCTGATTTTTGTTGTGCAGTGTTGGTTTACGTCGAAAATTAGTTTTCTCTCATGATTTTGATGACGTCAGTGAGTCGAACTCGATCAAAAGCCTTGGTCATATCAACAAAGCATAGGTAGGCTGGTTTATTATATTCTCTATAAAAATCGCATCGATGGTTGATCTGTTTTTACGGAAGCCTTGCTGCTGTTCTCGAATCTGTATTGTTTTTCCAAGTTCTTCTAGTATTAGTTTAGTGAATGTCTTGAGCACGCTGTTAAGAAGGGTGATGCCACGGTAGTTCTATGGGGATGTTTTTTATCCTTCTTAAATATGGGGATTGTAGTGCTCTTTTTCCGTTCATTTGGGATTTTTCTTTTGATTTATGATGTTCTAGAATATGTTTTTAATTTCATTTTGTAGCTTTGTTCCTTCATATTTGAGCATTTCGTTGGTTATTTCATCAGGGCCAGGACCTTTCCGGTTGTTAAGTGATTTTAATATATTTTCTATTGTTTCCATTTCGATATCGATTTCGTGTTCTTCGTCGCTGTCTATTACTTGTGGAAAGTCTTCCTCTTTTCTGGAATATGTTTTCTTGTAGTGTCTTTCATTTCCAGTTTGTTTCTCCTTAGCATTTCCCAGATCTTTCTTTGGCCTCCATACATATCACTTTCCATTCCTTTTGTGAATCTTTCCTAGTAATCCTCTTTTATATCTCTGCTTTTTTGCGTTTACTCGGTTACATTCTCGAGTATACGAAGTCCAATTTTCGTGGCTTCTATTGCGGATATAATTTATGTACGCGTTTTTTTTTGTGTTAGTTCTTTAACTTCCGATGTGAACCACGGGGTCGTGTTTGCTCTATTGACATCAACTTTCCGCCTTCTTACCGATTCCGTAGCTGCATTTGAAATATTATTTTTTAAGGTATCCCATTGTTGAGGTCGATGTGACCATTTTCAATGGACTCTGGTTAAAGAGTGAAAAAGCTTCAGACAGACAAGCTGAGGACTTCAATACAGGTCCTTATAATACTGCTAAAAAAAATAGGAATTCTTTGTATCTCCTCGTGGGAATATTAGTTGAGCACTGAACTGGCGTTTTCAACATACAGAAAGATTTCATCTTGTCACAACCTCGTTTAGAGAGACTGCAGTACAAGGACTTTCGGTTGAGCAGTCTTGCAAAGAGATGAGGCGCAGGACATATCCGGAAGCAGCGAGACTTTCATCAGGATATGGATATTCGGGCGGGAGCCAATAGGTGCTGGGGATTATGCAGAGGGAGTTTTGAGGAGAACTATAGTCATACGGGCCAGACGTCGTTTCCGTAACTATTCTTACTATGGATAGAAGAAACATTGTTGGAAATACGTAATTCTATTAAATGCTATGAAATTTTAAAACTATTTAATTGAAAATAATCGATCTTAAAATAATTTTCTAATCTTCTTTTCACCGAAATATCCTATAGTAACTTTGCCGTTTTACAAACAACGCGTTCATAGAATGGAATAGTTTCAGGAAACTATTGTTCATTTGATACATTGTATTGGCTTTTGGATATTTCTTCTTCTGCCAAAGAAAGCTGTTAAATAATTGTAGGATATTACCAATCATGTCTCATCAAAGTATACACCATATCGCTTCTCTTATCTGGATATTTAAAGAGATTTTCATTGAGAAATATTTTCCAGATATCACTGGTTTTTCATGCGCTAAATGCATTTTTTGTACTTTCAAGGCCAAAGTGCACGTTTTACTGCCTCTAAAGAGGGACTAAAATGCCTGATTGAATTAATCCCATTATTAAATTAAAAAATTGCTTTCACTCCCTAGGGTTTAAAATTATAAAATAGCGTATATACCACGGAAGCAAAGTAATTTTAATCTCTTGAGGGAGTCTCACTTCTCGGTATTAAATAAGTCACTTTTTTGTGTTCTAAGAAAATGCGATTTTACGCCCCCTGGGAGGGGGTAGAGTGGGACTCATCACGGTCATACCCACTAAAAACTCAGCATTGCTCCGACCTATGCTTTAACCCCGTCATTGGATTTAGCATAGCTATTGCCCACTTGGCCACCGTCTAGAGATATTCTAATAAGTCCGCTCACTCCAGCATGCCGTGGAAAATTCTGCCGTTGACCTTGAACACACTCAGCCACTGTACAGTAAACGAATGGGTGCAGCTACGGTGTACGGTCAATATGAACTGCCGCTCGATTATTTTTATACGGGGAGCGTTCTATTAGGAATAAATTATATGATTACGTATTAATGTTTGGATTATTTATTTGTTATGAACAACTATTGACATTCTCTGTCTCATTTATAGCTCATTAATGATACTACTTTGTAATAGTTACTTAGTATTATAATAAATAATTAAATAATAAACGAAATATTATCTACGATATGGATAAAAATACCAGTAGGTACAACTTGTATTGTTTAATTACGAACACAAGTTACAAAATATAACATGAAAATAGCGACAATGGAATAATTTTAACCTGATATTTTCGGCTGTCGATTGGTATCGATATTTTATTACATTTTGTTATTAATATGACAAATGCGTTGTCACAGTGGATGTCGTCTTTAAAAAAAAATTAAAACACCAACTAACCTGTGCCACACCCATAACTTAACCCAAGCATTAAAAGTGTTTTCCATCTAGGGTTTTTTTATTGTTAATTAGTGATTAAAACAGCGATCACACTCACTTATAGCACAAACAATATAGCTACTATATTGTTTGTGCTTATACTCATATATAACTCAACTTATATACATAATTTGGGGGAGGGTAAATATTAGAAATCCACAAATTTTACGCTGTTTTGATATTCTTTTGATTCATGAAAGTGATTTTTCAAAGCCATGCATGTAATGACACGTTTTGGAATAGAGATAAAGCATATGACTCTCTCTCTCTCTCCCTCTTTCTCTTTTATGGAATCGGTAAAGAATTAATCAATTTTTATGAGGCGAAGTGAAACTAACCGTTGATTGGACGACTAACCCAAATCTATTAAAATTGATTATGACGCATCGGAACTGCTTCAAATGATTAAAACCAGTTGAGACTAAGTGAAACTAACGGAAAGCTGATTCGGCGACTCACCCAAACTAACCAAAGCTTAGATTATAACATATCGGAACCGGTTCAAATGATTAAAATAAGTGAGATTAAGTGAAACTAGCAGAAAGTTGATTCGACGACTAACCCAAACTAACCAAGCCTATTAAAATTGATTATAACTTATCGGAACCGACTCAAATGACTAAAACAAGTTGAGACTAACTGAAACAAACCGAAAGTTCTTTAGACGACTAACCAAAACTTACCATCTAACAAAATGTATTAAAATTGATTATATCGTATCGGAACCGGTTCAAATGTCTAAAATAAGATGAGATTTAGTGAAAGTAACCGGAAGTTGATTCGATGACTTACCCAAAATAACCAAATCTATTAAAATTGATTATAACGATCGGAACCGACTCAAATGACTAGAGTAAGTTGAGACCAAGTGAAACTAACTGAAAGTTGATTCGGCGACTAACCCAAACTAACCAGATCTAATAAAATTGGCTAGAGCATATCGAAACCTGATCAAATGACTAAAATAAGTTGAGACAAAGTAACCGATTAATTTCACTTAGTCTCAACTTATTTTAGTGAATTCAACCGGTTCCGCTAGGTTATAATAAAATTTAATAGATTTGGTTAGTTTGGGTTAGTCATCAAATCAACTTCCGGTTAGTTTCACTTAGTCTCAACTCACTTGAGACATTTGAACCGCTTCCGATATGTTATAATCAATTTTAATACATTTGGTTAATTTTGGTTAGTCGTCTAATCAACTTTCAGATAGTTTCACTTTGTCTCAACTTATTTTAGTCATTTCAACCGGTTCCGGTAGGTTACAATCGATTTTAATAGATTTGGTTAGATTGGGTTAGTCGTCGAATCAACTTTCGGTTAGGTTCACTTTGTCTCGACTTATTTTAGTCATTTGATCAGAATCCGATATGCTATAACCAATTTTAATAGATTTGGTTAGTTTGGGTTAGTCGCCGAATCAGCTTTCAGTTAGTTTCACTTTGTCTCAAATCATTTTAGTCATATCAAACGGTTCGGATAGGTTATAATCAAATTTAATAGATTTGGTTAGATTGGGTTAGTCGTCGAATCAACTTTCTGTTAATTTCACTTAGTCTCAATTTATTTTAGACATTTGAACCGGTTCCGATACGTTATAATCAATTTTAATAGATTTGGTTAATTTGGGTTAGTCCCCGAATCTACTTTCAGTTAGTTTCACTTTGTGTCGACTTATTTTAGTGAACTCAACTGGTTCCGCTAGATTATAATCAATTTTAATAGATTCGGTTAGTTTGGGTTAGTCGTCGAATCAACTTTCGTTTAGTTTCACTTAGTCTCAACTTATTTGAGACATTGAACCGGTTCCGATACGTTATAATGAATTTTGATACATTTGGTTAGTCGGCTAATTAACTTTCGGTTAGTTTCACATAGTCTTAACTTATTTTAGTCATCTGATCCGGTTCCGATGCGCTATAACAAATTTTAATATATTTGATTAGTTTGGGTTAGTCATCCAACATCCAATCAACTTTCGGTTAGTTTCATTTAGCCTTACTTATTATAGTCATTTGAACCGGTTCCGATACGTTATAATCAATTTTAATAGATTTTGTTGGTTTGGGTTAATCATCCAATCAACTTTCGGTTAGCTTCATTCACTTCGTCTCATAAAAATTGAATAATTCTTTACAAATTCCATAAGAGAGAAAGAAGGAGAGATCACGTGTAGTTACATAACAGTCATCAACAGTACAATCAGAAAAACTACCCTTAGCCATCTTAACCATATATATTTTTTAAATAGCGTGTTACGTAAATCGTGCGAAAACTATTCCGTAAAAATAAATTCACACCGTCCGATCGCGGAATTACTTGCGAAAACTGAGTCACGGCTAAGCCGTGACATTGACACGCGCCAATGTCAATGCCGATGGGTGAGAAATTGGCGCAGGCAGGAGGGAAATTTTCCGCGGCACGCTCGAGTGAGCGGACTTATTAGAATATCTATAGACGGTGACTTGGCCTTGTGTCTTGCCGTGTGGATTTGCCTTTTCCATGTCAAGCCACGGTCCAGGTACTCGACTTCGTCGTTGATGTTTATCCGCAGCCGTTCTCCTTCTCTGGAGAATTATGGCTTGCGTTTTGCGCTCATTATCCTTAATCTTCCAGTTTATTATCCAGTTTATGTGTAAGTCCGTTGCCTCCTGTAGCACAGCACTTATCCTCCTTGTGTCGTAGCGGGCAAATTGCATCATTGTATCAAGAGCTGAGCCCTGCGGTACTCCTGCCTCAAGTGTCCTGGGCCGGGATGTTTTGCCTTTAATTCTCAGATGAATTCTCCTGTCTGTAACGTAGCATAATTATGATCCTGATGATGCGGTCAGAGTAGCCTCCTACTATCATCTTATAGTACAGCCCCTGGACGCAATATTCTGTCGAAGGCTCTTTCTACGTCTAGAAAGATTGCCTCTGTAGCTTGGCCGTTGTTAAAGCCTTGTATTATATTCTGTACTCTTTTTAGCAGTAGTAACTCCGATGAGTGTTCCTTTATGAATCCGTACTGGAAACAAGGGATCGTGTTGAGTTCGTTGGATTCGTCGTTAGGTCTTCTCAGGATTACTCTTTCAGCCGCCTTGCTCACATCCGAGAGGAGACTGATGGGTCTTTAATTTTCTGAACAGGTCTTATCCCTACCTAATTTAAGTATTACGATCAGCTCAGCCTTCTTCCACTTGCCAGGAAAGTCGCCTAGTCTCATCATCGCGTTGATGATGTTAGCCGTGGCTGTGATTCCTTTTATGGGATGCTTCTTGAGCATCAGGTTGCTGATTTTGTCAGCACCTCGTGCTTTTCTGACCTTCAGCCTCTTTATGATGTTTGCAACCTCACCTGGTGAGGTTGGTACATCACATCTAGGCTGACTGTGTCATTGCGCCTGCCAATTTCTTTAACGTATGCGTGTAGGTCCTTATCTTCGTCAGGATCTTCTTTTAATCTGCCTTAGTTTTGAATGGTTTCAGCAAATAAGTACATCAAGACTCCTGCCCCGCTTAAAGGCGGAGTACCATTTGCATCTGCAAGCTGTTTGATTTTCGAAGTCCAGCTCTAAGTCTCCTTAGCCAAGATTCGACTGTATGCACCTTGAGTCGGGTGTTTAGGATGTTGCTATGTTTGTTAAGTGTCAATCTGTCATTTTCTCTGCCAGCTCTTGCATATATGCGCCTTAATCTCCTATTTACTCGAATCATGTGTTGATCTCATCAGAGAGATCATCATGTCTTCGGCTGTATTAAAGGCCTGGGTGCTGTTATTCTCCATGTTTTCTACTTCTAATTCTGGCTGCTGCGCATTGTTTATACGTCTTATTTGGATGGTTTATTTGATGTTGTTCTGGTATCTAAGCCAGTTGGTCGTCTTCTTGGTTCTCAGGTTGGATCTTCCAAGTCTCAGATTAACGTGCAATATTACAGGGTTGTGATCTGATATCCCTTCGACTATAATAATATATTATTATATTGGCTTTAGTTCTTGTCAATTACTAGAGAATAAATTGTAAAGGCTCAATAATATTATAGAAGCTGTCCATAAGTCCTCTTTTTCTTATACCGATTTTTTTTCCAAAACCGAGAACAAAGAATTGCTACCAATAAAAATACTTTACAGAAATTAAGGTAAATGTTTCGCTTGGTATTTCCTTAAACAACTTTATAACGAGGGGCGTAATAAAATCTCGACATTAATAAATAAACATGTCTTTAAGTCAGCAAATAAACATACGGTGTATGAAATTATTATCGTAAACTGTGAAACCACAAAGGTAATAAAGCTTTTGAATGAGCTTATCAACGCAGACGCGTGGGAACACATATCGTCAGTCGTGGCATGAAACGGAAGGGAATTTTAGATAATTGTTGTAAATCTAGACATGATGCCGAAAAATTAGTAGAAGGAAGCAAAATATTCGTAGTCTATGTAAAAAAGCAATTTTCTGATTTTAGTTTTTAATAGCCTGACGGGGCATTGAAACTGGTTGATGGTCATCTAACAGACATTTATACTTATTTATATCACCTGATGTTTGCTAGACAAAATTAATATTACCACCTATGAGCCTGTTATGAATAGAAATCAAGCGTTTGGATTCATGTTTCAAACATTTACCAGCACTTCTTACACCACGTAGACTCTATTTTCCGACTCAAATTTTCGATGTCATGGCAATTTAGTTCAAATGGTTTCTTTTTTGTAGGCTCTCATAATCGTTCAATATAAATGCTACTCCAATTTTGTTGGAACTTAAAAAATTGCCGTGTTGATGTATGTTGCATACACTAGACGTATTATAAATTTAGATACAAATCAAAAACTAAATAAAATATTTCAATTTCGAGGAATTGCTTTCCCGTTTTAAAATATAAATATAATTCAAAAAGTTCGAGTATACCGAACCGAGGGCAATTCTAATCTAAAATATTTTATGATATAAGGTTGCGTTTGGGGAAAGTACAGAGTATTGATTAGCACCAAAGTATCTTATAATGACGAAAAAACAGCAACACACTGTATTATTTCCCGAATGTTTCAGATTTATGGCATACTTTAATAGATCTAAACAGACTTGATGATGATCATCATAGAGATAAAAATAAAATGTTTCAGAAAGAATGCTAGGGAGAGCGGGAATTAACTACACACACGAGCCATTAAACTGAATTTCTAGGAAAGAGACCAGTTAAAAATTTAAAATTTAATTATAAATTAAAGGCTGACTGGTGTACGGTTTTAATATGTGGGACTATTCTTCTTATTAAACAAGGATGTTATTTATTTTTAAGAACATTTAGGAGAATGCTTTGATTTCATCTGTGATCTGTAACTTAAGCCATGTTAGCTAAAGCTAAAGGAAATGAATATTGACATTTATTTGCTGAACGAAAATTGGGTTTTAAAAGTTATAAGTGCGCATTAACTACAGCAGTTGCTATTTGCTAACATGTAAATGGAAGACTTGAAAAGAATGATATTCAAAAATCAAGATTTTGCTCAGACCCATAAAGATATTGAATATTGAGGTTACTGCTGCTACTTAGATGTGGGTTTCGCGCACGTGCTTTTACCCAGTTCACAGTGCATGAACTTGAAGAACCGCCCTGTTAAGGGCACCTGACGTTGGTCATGGTCCACCTTTTTATTTGCTATACTTTTTAATTGTAACAATTTTTAAAGTAAATCATTGTCATTCGTAATCACTTTTATTTTATGTAACTTAAGTAAGTTAACACAGGACAAAAACTCTTCTCTCCCCCTGGCAACAGAGGAGCATTACACATCCCGAAAGTTACCTCGAATAAGATACCCTGAGGAAGAAGAAATAAATAGATTTAATATCTTAAACCACAAGTTTTTCAATTCATTGGTTTACTTTGTTGTAAGTCAGATAATTCATTAATAGTTCTGTTATTAACGTTTACTAACATAATAATTATTGACAAAGGACTAGGGCAATTTATGCTTATTAGATCTTGATAGAGATCACCATCCATAATTGGGCAATTAAATAGAATGTGCTCCAGATATGCCACACCTGTATTACATTCACTAATCCTGAACATATGCGCTGGATATAAACAATGGCCAGTCCTCATTCTGATCATTGTTGTGAGATGTCTTCTATCAACGTGATCAATATTCCTTTACCATGGTATTTTAGGAAATTCACCCTGAATTGACGCATACCATCTTCCCTTTTTATGTGTGGGCTTCCTCCATGCAGACCTCCATGTATTTCATGACTGGAAACAGATACATAATTGTCCAATTTAATGGCCAATGGGATTCTTAAGATTCGTCCAATATTAGCCAGTTGATCAGCTATTTCATTCCAGTAAATACCAGAGTGACTCTGGATCTATGTTTGTTCGCATCCAATAAGTACTGTTTGATCAAAAAACTAATATGATCCAATTTGGAAGAGATTACTGTTTTGTTGATGTTTTGAATGGCACTTAAAGAATCTTACATCTTACGCTTACACCACAAATTCCAAAAATCTTCAGCTTGTCGATTGTCTATATGTGTGGCAGTCGCTTTATTCGAATTAGTAAAAGCTTTCGATCTGTATTAATTGTGCTTTTTTATTTTCAGCGTACGCATGGCTCCGGCATCTTCGAACTGCAAGTGCTCGAGATGGCCAATCCCCGTAGCGAACTCTCAACCGGCCTGTGTTGCGGTGGCGGACAACACTCCCCAATATCTAACCGCTGTTCTACGCCGTGCCAGACGTTTTTCCGGCTGTGCCTGAAGGAGTACCAGAGCAACGTCACGAGTACCGGTTCGTGTTCCTTCGGAAACACTTCGAGTCAGGTGCTGGGACGCGATACCTTCACTCTTGCTGATCCAGAGAGGGGAAGATTGGTGTTGCCCTTTACTTTTAGATGGACGGTAAGCATTTTGTTTCTTTTATTCATTAGTTTTTTAATTTTTGCAACTTTAATAATTTGGTTTTTTTATATCTCCAAAAATGTGTGGAAAAATTGATGATTTGCATAATAACTGGACTGGCTTTCGATTTTAAAAATACCTAAAATGTAAAATTAAAAGTTTTATTTATAACAGGGTCATTCTTCACTAAATACATATATCTTATTTAAAACAGACACCATATGTCTCATTGCCTCTGTTGTACTTTATATTGTAAGTGTTATTTCATTTTGATCAATTGAAATAGAAAGAGAAAGTAATAATTTGCCTTTGAATAGTGGTTTTGGAGTTATTGTGTTTATTCGTCCAGATCAAGTAAAGTCATCAGCTGTTTTCTCGCGGCCAAATTTTTTGATCTGGTTCAAATAGTTTCAAAACAGTAATAGAGTAATGACGTCATGTTCAAATTGGTTCTAATTATTTAGAACCCAAACTAACCGGCACACGCATCGGTTTAAATATTGAGTATTATTGCGATCAAAACTGATGACCTTCTCTAATAAAAAATTTTAAGTGAACCCGAGGAAACAACCATGGTGCTTATGAAAGTATTTAAGACTTGTTGCGCTATTTGAGAATAGTATGGCAATCGAATTCCTCTTGGAACCATCAGGTACTCTAGCATCATCATTGAAATTAGTGTTTTTCGAGGCCAGACGTATTGTCTTGCAAGCGAATCAAAAAAGTGTAGTATAGTCTTTTGTTGCAGCTAAAAAAATCTTGTCTTGCTGCAAGAACTTTGCATTTTGGAAACTAATATAGGTAATAATAATATGATATATTGCTAACGCCCATATGGTGCATCATAGTTAACAGTTAACCTAAATCAGAAATTAACGAGCTCAATAATAGTTCACGTCGTCTTTTTTCCTTTTTACGTTTATATCTATATTACTCCCTTGAACACAATGCTGCAAATTCTGTATTGTCTTGTCTTGCATGCAAGACTAAGACTTATATTTCTCGTGAAACATTAATAATTGAAATCATTAAAATTATAATGATCGATATCAATCACGTTAATAAATTCTTGAAGTCTCATATAAAATTCAATATATCTCTAAATGTTTATAAATTAATTTCAAGCTGATACAAGCTTGCATCTTTGGTGCAAGAACTATACGCAAAGTTATGCAGTAAATTTTCAAAGATATATGATCAATGATAATTTTTAAGGCTATTCCTCTTGCGCATATTTAACGTCATAGTCGTATACCTCTGTGCTTAATCCTCTAGACCCGCAGTTTTTCGCTTTTTATAACCCGGTACGCTCGCTAAACCAGAAAAACATTAATAACTATTCACCACCGAAACAGGTATTTCGCATGGGGAGAAATAAAATAATAAATTAAAAACCTTTTTATTCATCGTTTTAAACGTTTAAGCTGAAATTGCGAGTTAAGTTTTTGCGATTTGGAAGAAATTAATTGTTATATACGTGATATACTGCTGTGAGCTGATGCACATTTATCACAGACGACGATGACCACAGTGAAAGGTGGATATTTTAGTGTCGTTTGGTTATAGAACAGCAGGTGGTGCTGCCATGGTAGTTACTAAGATGGGTGCAGGTACAAATAAGGTAATTTTTAGATTGATAATTTATTTGTTTGGTAAAATGTTAATCGCGGATTAAATAATGTCAAATGTAGAAGGATATTTTCAATGAAATCGGCAGTGTATCAAACGCATGTATTTCATGTCTATCGGGTAAACCAGGAGTCATGTATATCCTTGCTTTTGGTAACGTTATTTTCATTTAAAGTTTGGATACTTGGAATTAAATTCCATTATTTATATAATCGGGAGCGATGCCATCGATTTTATTTTAAAATTGTAATTTAATTTTTCCTTAATATTGTGTTTTAGTATACAATTTTTTAATCCACATACTTTTTAAATGTTTAAAATATGTCAAAATGTAACACAGCACAATTGGTTTATTTTTCCATAATTGTCACTGTTCCGGAAACTGTTTATCAGTTATTGTTCATTGCAAGTTATTAATTAGGCCATGAAATTTATTTTAAAAATGAAAAATGTATACTGTAGTCATCGTAAAGTCCACCTGCTTCATACCAGATATATTTTAAAAAAATACTAAACTAGGAATTAAACTAAAATAAAAATTAAGAAATATGACAATTAAATAAATTTTTGGTAACTAAAGGATCTTAACAAAGGATGTCCAGAAAGTTTTCCGAAAAATTTGTATTGTGTTGACTTGTGCTAGATTTGTGCTGCATTGTGCCCCAATTTATTTTTTAAAATGTTTTTTTCTAAAGGAAAGATAACCCAGCTATATTTTTCCATTTTGGTTATGTTAAGTTGTGCTCAGTGTTTGCTTACTGTGACCCTTTTCTTTTTTGTTTGCAAAAAAGCTTTACAACAATTAATCAAAATTATCCGATTTTATTAAAGACTATGGCAATGTATCGAGCATCATTTATGCTGAGTTGTGCCCTGCCAAAATGTCAATTTTTCAGAGGCACACTGTTGTCAAATTTATTCTTAGGATGTTTGCTGCAGGCGCTTTTATCATCATTATTATCTGATATTCATTTTGCAATGTAAAACCAAAAGCTGCATCTCGCCCTAAATATCTGAACACTCTGTGCAAGAATTTGGCGTAAAAATGATGGGTCTAGTGCTCACCGCTAAATCGTAGAATGTTTAGCGGACAACGTTATTCTCTTTGCTCCATTTGTTGGTAAAAATTTTGGTTTAAGCTGGCCTCCACGTAGTCCTGATCTAAACTCGATTGAGCATGTATGGAATGTTTAGGTAGCTAATTCGCAACAGTCAGCCTAAAACCATTCTGGATCTTCAACTGGTTTTTCTTGAATAGTGTGAAAACATTCCTCAAAGGGCAACTGCCAATTGTGTTCAATCCTTACAGCGTCGCATAGCAGTAGTTATTAGAGCTCGAGGAGGCAATATTATTGCAATCTGTAATCTTTTTAATTTTTGTTATTGTTGTAAATTGCTTAGTTCCCTTTAAAATAATGTGTTTATTATAAAGATATTGACATCAATAAAAAAAGAAATGTTAAGAAATGGCCAGGCTTAAAACTGCCATACATAGGACCATCATTTCGTTATTAGATTATTCCACAGAGAGGGCAAAATATAACTTGTACACTGTTTTTGCTAAATCAATATCAGACAGTAATTATGATAAAAGTGCCTACAACTTGAAAAAAAATCGATACAATTTTTTTTAAGATTGACTTTGATTCCGGCTTTTTTTGTCCAAGAGCATATGAACTAAAACTTAAATATTTGAATTTCCTACAGAGTGCGGGCTATGACTGACACATTTTGAGTACTAGTCAATTAACGGCCAAGAAGAATCTCTAAATTTCAAGTAACAATATAAAATCTGGTTGATCTTTTTGATTTATCTCTCTTCAAAGGAACCAGTGACAGAATGTCAATGCGGAATAACTGATTAGATACGTCATGTAGTAGGCAAAACATAAATACGTATCTCATGGCTAACACACGTGCGTATATCATACGGATTTCGTGAACATGACTCGTCAGTTTAAAGTCCTGCGTTCGTTAACTTTACCAAGCATGACAGGTTTATTTTTAGTGAGCTTAGAGCTATATTTATAAAAAATGACAAGCCAACATCAACTTTTTTTTTACCTATGGCATTACTCAGAAGATACCGTTTGTTTAATTAGCTACTTCTTCATACCACGTTGTAGACCACTTCTTGCAATAAGAGTGAAATCACATACAATGCCTTATTTTCATTTCATTTTGGATTTACCTGGCTTCGAGTATCAATGTGATTAGACAGGTTTGTTGCTATCTTAAGAATTTAGTTTGATTTGTCATTAGCAGTGAGCAAGTCTTCTCTCGAAATCACGTCGATTCGAAATCGATATATAGAGATGAGATCATTCCGCATCACGTCATGCGAGGCACCTATTGTTTCGGTTAAATTTTTCTTTTCTTAAAATGACTTAAAAAATCTTCAAATTTCAAGAAGCGAAGTTTTAGCCTTGGAGAGAAAAATATCGCAATTTTCCAACTGTTATTGCATTTAATTGGGTGAGGACTAAGTTTGTTTTAACCAAAAATCCCCCATGGTAATACGTAAGGTCTAATGGGGGATAGGTAGAGGTAAGATAATATGGGGAAACGAAAATGTTTTTTAAATTTTTGTTACTGTTAATATATACCGGATTTAATTAGAAATTATACATATTTTTTAAATATGGATAAAAATTAATGGCAATTTTGTGAAGCGTTGAAAAAGGGGGGCAAAGCAAGTAAACTGAAAATATCGAGTGATATATAATTTCCAGTGGTTTTGTGGTCGTGCAATCCAAATTAGTACATTTTGAAGCAAAATTACTTTGTTCTCTGAATTTGTTGTATATGAAGTTAGTTTTGATTCTACGTAAAATTCCGATACATTACTTGTGTAGTATGTATAATTTACACCTAAATTCAACTGATTTCGAAATATTATGGCTTGAAAATTTACAGTTGACATACTATGAGCAGGCTGTAGAATCCAAATGACTTAACTTTGAACGAAACCGTTTTCATTTCTTTATCTTAATTTTTCATACAATATCGCCTAGCATGGGCTACATTTTCCGGTGTTCAAGTTGCTACCAGACAATAATTAAATTACTAAGATTTTCGCTCGAAGTTAAATCGTTTAGTGCCTGTGATATTAATATGTAAAATGTCGATTTTCAAGCGTTAATATTTTAAAAACAGTTAAGTATACTAATGTTTAGAATTTTACGTGGAATCAAAAAATAATATCATTAACTCTTGTATCTTCCTGTGAAATAATGAATTTGCTAAGTTGCTCTACACGTCCAAAAAAGTTTGAATTATAATACTGTAACGCGCAAAATAAAAAGTTAAGGAGGAGAGTGACATAATACGTAATCACTCTGTACTAGCGAGATATTTTACAAATGCTTCCTGCAATCCTTCCTGAACTATTTTGAATAATTTCTCGACAAGCAGGGCACTAGACATACCTTGTTCTGGTCTTCCCTGGCCGTCCTTAAAGCCACATCTAAACAGTAAAGTAAAAATATAAACAAATAGGCATAATATATTCATTAGCCATCACATAATTCCCTACAAAAATATTAATGGTGTATTTCTGAGGTTAAAATAAGGCTTTTCTTGTGTATAGACATATATCTTAAATTGCGCCCCCTTTGAGCTATAGGTATATCATAATTTTGAACTATGACTACAGATGTGCATCCAAACTCCTAAAAAATTAAAAGCCCCTGATCTTTTATGTGCTTTATTTATTTTTTGACTGAAAATTCTGGAGCGTATTGAGGAGGTCTACACTTTACACTAAATTGTTTAAATATTTTTATTGAACAATTAAAATTTTCCATCTGCCGTTTTACCTTCTTCGATCGGCACCAACAGGTGAGACGCTACAGCGTTTGTATCTTGAGAAGTAGAATTTAAACACCAAAAATAGTTCCTAATCCAAGTTGGAAAATCGAGATTCCAGAGTACACGAGATATTTCCTAAATATCTGTGCAAACAAATGAGAAAATAGTCTAATATCTTCGAGCCAAACAGAGCTGCGACTACTTGGCGTCAAACAGAGCGATGTTCTTGGCGTTAAACAGAGCGGCGACACGTGCCGATGTTTTACGGGTGAATGCTTGTAAGGCACTTGATGAACTAAACTAATTTCTGTAGAAGTGGCGTCAAAAGCGGAAACTGCATGGACGATCCCATTACCACATTTGCTAAGGTAAAAAAATTGGTCTTTCTTTATTTGACATATTGCTGTTTACACAACATTGAAGGAGATAAAGATATATTAGGTTTAAACTTTCAAAAACGATTTCCTTGACAGAGTGTGACAACTAGCTATATTTCCAGCGATTGTTTTATATAATGGAACTTGCAGACATTCCAGGTTCGGACTAAAGAGCAATCGAAGTACAATGCTTTCAATGCACAACTTGATGTTTACCAGGGGTGAAATAAATCTAATTTTAATTATGGCTTAATCATAATACGGGGTATTATCACCAAACTATACGGTAAAAAACGACAAGTTAATACACACTTGCACACACAGGCCTTTGAACCGACATCAACTAATCCTTCGCTCGTCCACAATATTTCGAGACGAGACATGCAGAAGACTATTAGTTTTCTTTGGAATTTAACCTGTTCTATTACAATAAAATATTTTAATTGCAAATGTTAAATTTCCTTGCAAAGTTATTTAAATAAATCAATACAATTATTCAAATAACTGTCATTGGCTCGTTATTTACAGAAGTAATTTTGCATGAAGAGTAATACCACATGTAGCGTGTGAGTTTGCTAGAAATATTTTAATTTGTTCTTAGATAGCGAGCTAACGATGACTTAAAGTCAACTAATTGATTTCTTGTTCTTTAGCTCTTCCGCGATCGCTTATAGAATGTTTCAATGCTAATAATGATTGTTGTCATAAGTAGAAAATTCTATTTTGCGCTAGAATAGTTGGTGCGCTGTTAATTTGGGACAAATCTGTTGCGTGTTTGGCTTATTAATGGAGAAAGTTTTGTTAATAATAAAAAGTTCCAAGGTGACCAAATCCCAAAAAACTACCGATATTATTTCCAAGATCAATTACGTTGCAAGCCTCTTCTTGCAGAAAAAGAATAACATGGTGCTTTTTTGCAAGTATGTAGGTAGTTTCAAGGAAATGATTAGTCAGTTTCGCTCCAGCAGCTGGTTATTAAATTGAGGGACTTTCTACCAGTTGATAATAAACCATATAAACCGGAGTTAGAAAAATATCGTCTTATTGAAGCAGCAGCAAAACTGATCGAAACAGAAACCATACTAATGTCGACTTCATTGGAGTACTATCCCTCGTGATCAGTAATTGCAATCTGAATAAGAAAATAAAAAGTTCTTGCCATCTGTGTTGTAACATATTTTAAATATCATCATTGGTACTAAATCATGTGACTTAAAGAAGATTTTTGACAGGCTTTGGTGTAAGCTTGAAAATCCAGATCACTTATAAGGCTAATCCTCCATTGGTGTTGGTATGCAGCATCAACGAATCTTCGTTTCTCGTTTACTTGTAGATAAGCTACTATATGTAGCTTGTGTTTTCTGTATCGTATGATGAAGTAAAAAAATATTGGCAATCTGCAATAATGGACAGATTACCAAATTTAGAACATCCACCAGGTCATTTCTGTCAGTGGATAGCCGATAATATGGGTCTCAATATTTCTACCATCGATGGTCACAACACTTTCCATGGAATGGGAGTTATAATGTGCAAATCCGGACCACTTGATGAAAAGTCGAATTTATTGTCAGAAAGAACTGGCATAATGCTGCTGATATTTCTAGAGAAGGAAGAATAGAAATTAAATTATTTTCATCTCTTAAATCAAGCGTGAACCAAATTATATTTGATGGACTGCTTTCAAATGCCATTGAAGAGAATCTAGTAGATTTTTTGTTGAACATAACCACCTGGTTGGAATGGATACATACAATATCATAATCAGTGATGAGTACATATAAGTAATACCCACGACATTTCTACCTATGATTGATATGAATCCAGCAACTGACAGCTGTATTTGTACCACATTAAAGTTTATATTTTCGGAAGCAGAAGTTTGAACAAATAAGGCACTGAGAGAAAGTGATTTAGAAGAAACTGAAGAAGAATATTATATTCAGCTTAGATGTAAGATTGATAAAATACATGTGCATTTGTATTGTTAAACCCTACGTTCAATACTGCAGTTATGCGGTCACCATTTTGTTATTTGTTTTTATTTTTTAAAACCAATATCATGTAATTTCTGTCGTTTGATACAACACACGATTTTTTATGATTTTTTTTTATATCAGGATAGCGGCCAATAAAACGTATTTTGCACGCTCAGATATTTCCAAACTTTCAGTCTGTCAAAGAGCAACAAAAACGAGCTAAAAAATTCAAACCCCGTCTTTGTGGGAATTAGTTTCATCCAGCACCTATTTTTTGCATATCTGTACTAGACCGTTTAAGTAATTTAATAATTTTGCTTTCATCATTAATCCATATGACATCATACACAAACTCCAGTTTGGGTTTCATTTCATTTTTCATTTAAAGACCAATCTGATTAATCACTTGTTTCATATTTTCGAATCGAAATATCGTGAATTTTGTGTTTCATAATAATTATATTCCAATATAACTAACAAAACGTAACTTTTTTAGACATAGAATTGTTTTTAAAAGACATTTAATGCGAACAGGAAGCGATAATCGTAACAAAGTAAATACAAGAATGTAAATATTGTGGAATGAAAACAAGTTTGGATGTTGTCTATAAATTATCTATCATATGACTGACAACTCTGGAACTTGTTTCTTGACAGATATCGGCTTATAGGTATTTCCGATCAGTTTTTGTAGACGACATGCTTCCGCATCTAATAAAATCCAAAATAGAACCATAAAATAGTAGTTGTTAGTATATGACTCATTTTGGCTTCAAGACGAAATTATATGCTGTAGATGATCACAATGTATTAAAACAGCTTTTACAGCACTATTATAGTAATGACATCCATGTTTGAAATTTAATGACAGAACAATAACTTGTTTGTATCAATATCTGGCGGTTACCCAAAGACGAATTAGGTGAACAACTGGCTTTGCCCAAATCCGTAGGGTTGGCCGATTGAACCATATTCTGCTTTCGTGTAACGGTGGGTATCAGTACATAATCGGCAGTAATAAATATACTTATGGTGGTAGTAATTTTTACTTTCCAAACTTGAAAACAACCACATGGGAGACTCGTTGGCACTTTATTGATCTATATTTCCATCGGAATCCCGTCTTTTTGGTCTGAATCTATATATTATTATTTTAATTAGTGGTCTTTTGGCGATGTCCAAACTTACTTAGCCCAGTGCTTTTCCAAATTAGCTGAAGATATCGACTTACTGACCTATATATTTGGATAATGATACTCATAAGGATTTTTTCGATAATGCGTTTCTTTTATCGTAAGCTCTAAAGATTTATAATGCGCATGGTATCTCGTTTTAAGTCCTCTCTACTAGAACTTTAATGCTTAATATTTTAATGCTTGATGCGTTTTCTATTCTCATGAATTTACAGCTTCGGTTCAATCCAAACTAACAGACAAGTAGAACATTTTCTACAATGCAGTGCAGTTTTCCGTATCGGAATTTATCGTTGCTATGTGTATAAGGTATGTTGGACACTAGCGTTTCTATTTAAAATAGCTATAATTATTTATCATTTAACTAGGACCTTTCTGTGAGATAGAATTCCTTCCATGAGATAGAATTTCCTCCTTTTGTGGCTGACATCCGTCGGCGACCTTTTGATGCTGACCTAGCTAGCTCCGGCGTCAGTTAGCCGTATAGCGGCCTTTTTGTCAAGGTGATACGACCACATGATGGAGATGTACCTTCACAGGAAATGCCAGTGTCTGCAAACCTACTAGATTCAAGTAAAATCTATGTGATTTTAATTAAGGACCTTTATTTTCGATATAGTCGTTATACATCATTTTATTAAATGAGTTTGTAGTTAAACGACTGTAGGTCGTTTGATGTCTATCGTTTATATTCTCGTTTAATTTATTGATCTGGTTATTTTGTTTATCGAACTTACCTTTAAAAAGGCTGTAGATCATCTAGTTTTGTGTATTATATTTATTTCTGCTTCTTTCCATAGTTTCTACGGAGATACTTAATTTTATCTTTATTATATCTGACATTATCTCAGTTAGAGAATTTATTTAACTAGTGTCAGGATTATATTTTGGGACTAAGTTAAGTCGCGAAGTGTGTAAAATCTCGATATTTTGATGACGGTCAAATTTTGGTTTCAGGTAGGCTTTTAAGTAAAATCTTGAAAAAAATAGGACTGAGATTTCCTGCCACTTCTTGAGAAATCTGGTATATCTAACAATATTTTCAAATTATCGTTTTTGAAAACCTTATTGGAAATTCTTCCCCTTTCTTGCCATAGCTTACAATGAAATAAGACATAAAGATATAAGACGATCTCTGTAGCATTTTCTCCGATTACTCTGTCGTATTTCTTAAATGGTCAATCATTTAAAGTCACTAGGTTAGGCCTAAATACGGAAAACTTGTTCAAAATTGGTTCAATAGTTTTGAAATATCTACAAGATTATAATCAATGTATTACTAGACAACAACTTGTAACTATTATTACTTAAATTCCTCAACAAATTTCTAATTCCTACTTAATAATATGTTGTAGCAATGATCTATACATACATCTTTGGTTGTAGATAGCTAAAAATGGGCAATACGTACCAGTTTTCTTGATTGAATTCTCGCAATTAGTAGATATTATAATTTTGGGTGAGAAAATGCTGGCGACAGGTTTCCTTAACAACCACAAATTGGATTAATTAGAGCATTACATTCATTGAAGACATACGCTTAAAGGAATAATAATTAATAATTCGTTTATATTTATTTTCAAACCGGCTGAAGTTGGATATCGTCACGGATGGGAGCATATTCTCAAGTAAATTTTAAGAAAGCGACCATAAATTCTATTGCATTTTATAAATAACTGACTATTATTGGTTTAATATATTCTATACTGTTCTTTACGAGCATGTAGCTTAAGTTGTTGATTGAATATAGTCATCTAACAAGTGGCGTGGCCACTCGTGCCTGCGGCACGCGCGAGGCCCTTCGGGCCTCGTTTGTGTGACCTTCGGTCACACATTATTGCCACGCTCCTATCCGTACCGTGGCCTATAATTAGAAAGCCCTTATAATTAGAGTTACCAATCGCTAGTCGAATTTTACCGTGAAAGTTTTCTAATTGGTTGCTATGGTAACCGACCGAGAGTCCGGTCGGATAGGTTATTGGGTATTTCCCACCCCCACTTCCCCCGATTTTCGAAATTTTATCGAGAAGGGGGGGAAATCGCAAAACACGTTTTTAAAGAGTAGGTTACGGTAGAAAAAAAAAAATAATTTCGGCAAACGGAAAAACCGTATTTTTATATCGACCTAAGCTTCATTTTGTCCCATAGGAGCCGGAACCTACTTGGAACCTATCGGTGGAACCTATCGGTTTTTTTTTCGATCGATTTGAAATTCGGCAGGTAGGTAGAGGACCTCAAGGGCGACAAAAAAGGTTCTTTACGAAAAAACACATTATTCTTAGTTTTCCAGAAATCCACCGTTTAAATTCGAGAATGGTCGTAGCTCGAAAACTACGAGTGATACGGAAAAAATACATATTACTAAAAATGTGTATTTTGACGGTCTTTTGCCCGTATGTGAGTCGCCGAACTTAAAAAATATATATATCGCCTTTTTTTTCGAAAAAAGTGGATTTTTTTCAAAAAATATTTTTTTTACCACCCTGTATATGGTTTTGGAAATTGAATTTTAGCGTTAATGACATGTAAATGGACCCCTTTAACCGTTTCCGTCATAAAAACGGATATTTTTTCCAAAAATTTTTTCGGAAAAATTCACGTGTATATACCCCAAAAAATCGAGATTTTCATTAAAGTGGCTTTAATTCGAAAACGGTAAGAGTTAGAGGGAAACTTTAAATAGAAAAAAGATGGGTCTCGTCGAGTACTATATTATTCCGTATCCAGTTTGATCGCACGACGTTTCGTTTTTTTTTAAATTGACCAAACGTGATTTTTATATTTTCTTTATTAGCTCGGTAACAAAAAGAGATATCTCAAATCGGTTTGCGCCGTTAGCAGCGCCGTTTTAAGGTCTATCGAAAAGGTCCTATACAGTTTTTCGATAGGACTTCAAATAAGGCAGGTATTCGATAAAATTTAATTTTTGTCTCAAAATCTACCATTTTTCTTCAGATTTCGGCACGATATAGAGAAATTCGTATAGGGATGATCTTCTTATATTTCGAATATCATATGGAGGGGGGGGGGGGGGGGGAGGGGGGTTGGGTGCGCTGAGTTCGATTTTCACATCGAGAAGGATGTATGATTTTCCTGTACCGAAATATTTCGAAAAAAGTTGAATTTTTTCAAAAATTTATTGTTTTACCACCCTGTATATGATTTGAAAAAGAGAAAGAGAGAGTGAGAGAGAGAGATTGATATATATTGTATTGATATATTGATATATTTGGCTTTTTCCGTAAATCGGTGGCCCGACGGTGGCAGGACCTCTACCTCTATCCCAAATTTCAAGTCGCTATCTTCAAAATTGCGACCTGTAATCGATTTCATCACATACACACACTTCAAAATAGTTACGTTGCCATGGTAACCGACTTGTCAACGTCAATCGTTATTTTTTTTAATCTTTACCTAAATACCAAATATCAAATCTCTAAGTCTTACGATTGACGAATTATGACAATTTTTGACTTTTTTTTGGTTACCATAGCAACCAATTTTTTAGTATTTTACCATAAATTATTAAAATTATTTCTCTTTTACTCACATACCAAATATCAAGTCCCTTAGACGTAAGATTATAGATTAATAACGATTTTTTTTTGGTTACCACGGCAACCAAAATTTCAACGTCATATTCAATCAATAAGACGACCACATGGTCGTTGTTTATAGATACATGACATTTTACGACATTAATCCGTAAAAAATCTACGCTGTATTATTAATCGGTTTCCATGGTAACCAATTCTTGTTAACGTAAATCGTTAACATTTCATCACCTTAACTCATATATCCAATATCAAGTCTCTAAATTTGACCTAATTACCTAATTATGACCATTTTTATTTTTTTGGTTACCATAGCAGCCAATTTTTCAATATCAAATTCCACCAGTAAAACGGTCCTGTATATAACACAATTCTTTCCGATATTAATCCTTATGGACGGACAAAAATGCCAAAAAACAGTAACTTGTCATGTTTTCACACCCTGTATATTAATCGATCGTAACCAAAATCAATATG
>MU181946.1:167381-193054 GCA_016904865.1 Pissodes strobi
GCAAAGGAACAAAAATACGTGTCTTACCGAATACTTTCATTTGACTTTAAAAAAAAGAATTTTATCCTTGTTTACACGGACAAAAATGCCAAAAAACGGTAACTAGTCCTGTTTTCACACCCTGTATATTAACCGATCGTAACCAATGTCAATAGGCTTCTAGGGTTTGTGGACCTCTACTTCTATGTCAAATGTCAAGTCGCTATCTTCAAAATTGCGACCTGTAAATGCCAAAAAACCATAACCTGTCCTGTTTTCACACCCTGTATATTAACCGAGCGTAGCCAATATCAATAGGTTTTGAGGGTGTGTGGACCTCTACCTCTATGCCAAATTTCAAGTCGCTATCTTCAAAATTGCGACCTGTAAATGCCAAAAAACCGTAACTTTTTCCTGTTTTCACACCCTGTATAACAATTAGAGCAAAAGAGCAAAGGAACAAAATAACGTGTTTTACCGAATACTTTCATTTGACATAAAAAAATTAAAAGTTGGTCCTTGTTTAATGCCAAAAATGCCATAAAACGGAAACATGTCCTGTTTTCACACCCTGTATATTAACCGATCGTACCCAAAATCAATAGGCTTCGAGGGTTTGTGGACTTCTAACTTTATGCCAAATTTCAAGTCGCTATCTTCAAAATTGCGACCTTAAATGCCAAAAAACTGTAACTTGTCCTGTTTTCACACCCTGTATAATAATAAGAACAAAGGAGCAAAGGAGCAAAAATACGTATATTACCGAATACTTTCATTTGACATAAAAAAAAGAATAGTATCCTTGTTTACACGGACAAAAATAGCAAAAAAATGGTGACTTGTCCTGTTTTCACACCCTGTATATTAACCGATCGTAACCAAAATCATTAGGTTCCGAGGGTTTGTGGACCTCTACCTGAATGCCAAATTTCAAGTCGCTATCTTCAAAATTGCGACCTGTAAATGCCAAAAAACGGTAACTTGTCCTGTTTTCACACCCTGTATAACAATTAGACCAAAAGAGCAAAGGAACAAAAATACGTGTCTTACCGAATACTTTCATTTGACATGAAAAAAGGCAAAGTTGGTCCTTGTTTACACGGACAAAAATGTCAAAAAACGCCAAAAAACGGTAACTTGTCGTGTTTTCACACCCTGTATATTAACCGATCGTAACCAAAATCAATAGGTTCCGAGGGTTCGTGGACCTCTACCTCTATGCCAAATTTCATGTCGCTATCTTCAAAATTGCGACCTGTAGGCGATCCCATCACATACACACATACATACATACACACATACAGACAAAAAATCAAAATTTTTTTTTTCGATTACAAATCGATTGGTATAAGTTTCAGAGCGATCCGACGTACCGTTACGAAGTTTTTGTCCCGATTGGTCTCGCCCTATAGAAAGCCCTATATTATAGATAAGGGCTTTCTAACAAGACGCTTAAAAACGTTTATTTCTAGTGCTGTTGGCGACGTCAGTACCTTCATTTTTTACAGTTTCAGTGGAGACCAAATACAATATCACAATTTCTATGCAGATTTTTCCAGTTAGCATGATTCAAAAGTTACAGATATCCGATGACAAGTAATTCAGATATCCGTAAATGTAGCACACAGCCAGCGACATATATACTAAATAGGAACTTTCCGCAAATAACGCTGAGATAAGTCCATGTTATTTATATATACATTCCACATACATATCAACAAATCAGAGCATGTGTCATATTTGTCTGCATAAATGGATGCCATATTTTTAAAGTATTTGAATTCCTCGTAAAATTTTTCAAAAATGTCATATTTTTAACCATTTCCTAAATAATAGTGTTTGTGTGAATTTAAACCATTGCAGAATCGATAGAGCAAAACGGTTAACACATTCTTGTCTTAGTTGCTACATTAACTTTTGACTTGATCGCAATTTTGCATTTTTCGGTTATCGGTCATATCGAAAGTAAGATAAGAATGCGCAAGTTATTTTCTCTGAGTAAAGGCTTTTCAATTCACTTTTCAAATGCCAATATTTCGGAAAATGTCCATACATTTTCGTAAACCTATATATTTGAACATTATACTAAAACCAACGTGTCTCAGCTTTATTTAGGGAAATTTTCTTTTTTGTATATATTTTGGTATTACCAAATTATTTTGCCTCACTATAGGTAAGTACCCAGACTTGTCAAACATCGAGATTGCATCTCACCATATAAAACCAATGTTTTCAAAGTGGCTATAATTCCAGGTTTACGAATCAAAACCACCTGTTCTCCACCCATTTCATATCGAATCTCATCAAATAGGAAAGCCAATGCATTGTTCGGGAGATAACATTTTTTGTTGCGTCAGAAGGAGTAAACTTTCCCTCGATGTAAAGGTAGCTGTCCGCAATATTAAGTATTAGATCCTAGAAGATTACTGGAATTCATACTTCATCTGAATTTTTATATGGCGGGGATCCATATGGTTTATAAGTGTGTGCTTCAAACACTTCGAGTTTTTCGCTCATAATTTTAATAACTTCTAGTAATGTGGTTTCAGGCCTATAGATTAGAGAAAAGCTCTATGTGATTTTTTCAGCTTATAAGATGTTCTCCCTTGAACGTTCACTCTCGAACTAACTTTTTCTTGTCAGCATCCAGCTTTAGATGGTGGTGATTCATAAATCTTCTTGTGTGGTTTTGGGTCTTGCAAAAGTATGCAAAAATGTTTAGTGCTAAGAACTAGTATCCGTTTTCTGGCTTAAAAACCTAACAGCAGCCACAAAAACCTTATGGTATTTTTACGGGAAGAGTTTTAATTGTTTCAAAAATTTAAACCGGTTCTCCTGTAAAATTCGCATTTTACACATTGAATTTTGGACACTACACAATATTTAAAAAGAAAAATTCGCCTGTGTCTTTCAGCTTAGAAAAGTTTTTATTATATCATCATTATCATACTCAAAAAACGAAGATTACTTTAGTAACGGGGTTTGATAACAGAATTAGAATAGAATAGAATTGAAGGGAGTTGGCGCTGGTACCCGCCTCTGCCACTGCAACATATGCTGGTTTATTTTAGCACTCCGAACCATGCTTAGAGGACCTCATCCAGTCTGGCCTTCCTAATCAGACTTCGCAAATGGAGTAACGGCTCCTCCATGTACCTTGCAGGTCCTGGTTTGGTCTCTCCTAGCCTTGCATACCTGAGCCTGCACAGAGCCTCATACTTGCACCACACGTGTTTTGGAGTTTCCTCCTCCTCCCGACAGAACCTGCAACGGCTATTATTTGTCAGGCCGATCTTTTCCATGTGTCTGTCCATTCTACAGTGCCCCGTCAGCTGACCCACCAATATGCTTATCGTCTTGCGACTCCTCTTAAGTAGATCTGCCGTGAATTTCGGGGAACCGTGTTTTATGAACTATTTGGCCTTTAGTTGCCCCGGTGTTTGTAACCACCAGTTTAGAGATTATTTATCTATCTAGCTTTTAACTGCTGTTTTGAAGACTTCCTGCTATACCGCAGTAGGGCTTAGGTCCAACGTAACCTTACTTGCGCCCTGTTTTGCAAGTTTGTCGGCTTCTTCGTTGCCTCGATGGCCTTCATATCCCGGAACCCACGCAATGGTGAGCTTATTGTTATGACCGACCTCTTCAAGGGCACTTATGCAGTCTTTAACTAGTCTAGGTCTGACCTTGTGTGCATTTATTGCTTCTTATGCGACCTGACTGTCATAGTATATGACTACCCTCCTTTTTCTAATGTTCAATTTCTCTATCTCCATGGCGCAGTGTTGAATTGCCGCGACCCCTTCTTGGAACGCTGTGGCTGGACTGCCCATGTTTATGGAGATATTTGACCTTGGTCCGTGGACCCCGGCTCCCACCCCTTTACTGGTCTCAGTGCCGTTGGTATACCATGCTTGGTCTGCTTTTATAGAAGGGCCCACCTCCCATTTTTCTGGCTACAATTGCTACTGAGAAGGGTCTATCAAACCCATAGGAGGGGGTTGTTTCGTCTGATGGCAGTTCGAAGAGATACTTGATCTCCTCGCTATCCTCTAGTTTCCAGCTTGTGGGCCTTTCCCATTCAATGATGGGTTTGTTGCCGTGCTTGAGCCGGTATTGTACCATTCTGATACCAGAATTAGAAAAATCTGCCATCAATCACACATTGATGATAATCTAAAAAACTTTATCAAATTTTAATAGATAACTCTTATCCAGAATGGTTCCTTAAAAAATTCTTATTGAATTATATTAATACACATGATTGCAATATAAAACTGAACCTTCAGAATATCCACTATCCTTTCAAAATGACAACAATCAGAACAATTTAGCTACTTCCCCAGACATTCCTGCTTTACTTACCGTAAACTAACCAACATATTATTTTTCAATACCTTATATTAAAGAACTAAAAATCTAAATTCGGAAAATACTTGCTAATCTAATAAATATGAATTTTAAAATTAAAATTTGTGGAAGATACATAATGAAAGTTGGCAACGCGTTTTCTAAGCTGAAAGACTCAGACGAAACTTTAAAAACAATCTTGGGTAGTGTACAAAATTTAAATGTATAGAAACTAAACATAATATAAACATAATAATGAAGATCAGTTATATAAAATGACAACTTTTAGAAATGGTTGAAAATAAGATTTAGATGATCTCAGTGTGATTTACTCATACATATTATTTTCAAAAAAAAGCCCAAATATAAGCACTATTCCTTACAATCTGATAACTCTAACGATTCACTTTCCTGCAAACAAATAATGTATTAATTTATTTATTTATTTGCAATTAAAGCACATTCTTTTTAAGGATCACCTTTCTCTGCATTATATTAAAAAATAAAATTAAGTTTAATATTTTGCTTTGTAACTGTAGCCTCGGAAATAATAAATTTCCGAAAGTTCGGCGTTTGGGGAAAAAGAGTTTCCATTCAGCTCTAGACCGTTACACCAAGAATGAAAGATATATTTTATGCCGTTTTTAGACAACAGAAGCCCCTTTTTCTATCTCACTAATAGCCCAATACCTCGAGCTATCTTTGGATATTCAGTCTCTGTAGAGGGAGCCTAAATAATCCACAAGATTTCAATAAATTCTCATGTTTTGCACGAGGCTATGAAAGCGGTGACTCAACCAGACAATTATCATCAGCCATATAACGAGCCGTTCTAATGATAAGTTGAGGTGAGCAGTGAAAAAGTTTAAAGGGTTTGAAGTGCTGATGGTTCTCGCTTGTGAAAAAACACGTTCAAACACAAGTATTTAAAATTTATTACTGTTCTTGGATTATTTTAATTTAATTTTTCTTACATCGAGCTATATCGAGTAATTAACCCTGCTGCAAGCAGACTTTCAATAAATTTCGCCTAAATTATTGGAAAATAGACAAATTAAAAAGCTCTCTTTTAAACTAGCTTATTGCATTGCAGTGAAAGCACTATAAGAAAAATTCCAACTACTTATAAGAAAGAGCCTTACGTACTTTAAATAACATCTAGCGCAGCGTAGCGAAAAACTCGAACGAATTAAAGAATCGGTCCCTTCCTGCAGCCTGCAAAAGTTGGTAAAGTAGATTTGCCAATTTCGCAGGTCGTGAATGGAACAACTTCGGTCGTATGACATCACGGGTGTAGTCGGTCACCGTGGGAACGTGCTGCCAAGCTCATTGCTTATGCTCTGCCAGCACCGTTGCCCGTCATCGTCTTGAATTCGTTCCACGCCGAGTTGCTCGTCAAAATATCAAGCGATTTCGTTTAATAACGACTTCTTTGAAACTCATTCTTAAATATATTATGCCGTATTTATCGTTTATATTCTTTTGGTTGTCTGTCGTGGCTGATTTGCAGCTGTCCTAGGTTGATTTACGAAAAAAACTGTAGTGTTTACTTATATTAGTAATATTGGCTGCATGCGGAGAATATTCGCTATAGAAGCTTTGGAATATTGAGTTTCTTTAAGATATTACTATCACCTAAAAGAATAATACATATTTGTGTGTATTGTGCATGCTTTTAAATTTTCTGTCTCTCAAAGGGTAATTTTCCTTTGGCGGTGGAGCCAAACCTAGAACTTCGATACCTTTAAAAAGAAAAGCTTTAAAAGAGCATATCATATAGACTAGCAGCGGTTCGTATAATTTGATTGCAGAAGGGTTAATATACCGCAGAAGTCTAAAAATGTACCTCAGGTGAAATTTTTCCATTTTTTCAAGTTACCCATGAATAAATCTAAAACGATGAATTAGAAAATTAATAATTTCGTTATACAGCTGTCGCTTTTTAACCGATAAATGTTCAAAGATCAAAAAAGTATATAACTCAAAGAACAGAAACAGATTTGTTTTAGGTTGCTAGATACTTAGTAGGCAATAATTAAAAACAACACAAAACAGAAGTAAGTACTACAGTTTTTCTACTGTTACCACGTCAAGTATCATGGCGGGTTTAACGAACTCATCACTAAAATTTGATTCTTGAGACCGCGTTAGATCATATGGATCCACCATGCATGAAAACCGTTTTGGCTGAGTTGCATCATAATAACAATAGTTACTTTTACGATTTTTCTTATTATAAAGTGAATAAAATTAAGAAAAAAAAACATTTATCATAAGTGTTGACAATACAGTCATTTAAATTTAAAATTTATACAAATCACATTTTTTTATTTATTTATCGGAATAGAAGTAAAATTTGTTGTCATGATTTGAGTTTCAGATGTTTCGCTTGTTCTGGGAGATTTATTAGTTCTGATTTTCTCAATATTTGTTGCTTCTTTTCCGTCCAAAATTGTTTATGTTGTTTTCCAAAGAACTTTCGACTTTTCCTTCAGTTACGAAATTTGAACACCGGGGTTGGTGTTCGTTTAAGCACTGTCATATCAGCTGCTGCAATTGAACCGATTGTATTCATTCCTACAGGAAGTGTGCTCCATTTTGATTGTTTATATGTTAAAAATAATCTTTGACGAAGGCTGTAAGCTGGACGGAGCTTACCATACCTGCGAATTATTTCTAAAAAGTTTACTCCATCATTGGAACCTTCGGTTATGATAAGTAAGACCATGCGTCTTTGTGTTATGTGTTGTGATTATTTTGATATAAGTATCTAAATCTTCATTATATTTCAAACGAAGTTTGTCAATCTTTCCCCGCGATATGTATCTAAAATACCAACAATTAATAAACCAATCGCCTATAAATATGCTTAATAGTCAGGTTCCTAAATGAAATGATTAACTTCTACTTTAGAAAAAAAAACATTGAATTTTTTTGACCTATCACCACTTGTTTTCCATTTCCGGAATGCAAAAACATTCATAATATTTTTAAATTTACGCTTTTGCTTCAGTATATCATTGTTCGCAGCGTTGAGTAATGGCTTCATAACCTACAGTACCGAACATTAACAAGAGACTAGAAGGTCCACTCTCAGTCGGTACTTTTGATGTTGCGCTTACAACGCCAGACTTAACGGGGTGAAACGTGGCATGAGGCCTGGATGGTTAACCAGCACTTCACCAGGTTCCGCGACGGAACAAGGAGGGGAATGATGGGGGCGGGACTTAGAGTGAACCTTCTAGTCTATTGTTAAAGTTCGGTGATAATGTGGAGAAATATTCCAAAGTCACCTTTTCGGAAATGCTTTTCAATTTATTGTTATATCAAGAATAAAACGATTGTTATAACTTTTGGTGGATATGTGCCCATCATAGAAATTCTGGATTTTTTACATTTCCGGGTATTCTAATGCATTAAGAAAGTAAATTTGAAAGAAAATAAATTGGCGGAAAACAGATTTGTTGCATATTTCTTATAATATTGGCTAATTATTTTAATGGAGATATAAACAATAATTAGAAAGGGATAATAACTGGATATAACCCCATCATAGAAAATTAAAGTTTTTTAAACAAACATACATTAATCTGCAAGATAAACTGTTACTGTTATTAAAGCTTAAGTCCTGCGTTTTGCGCACGTCTCTCACTTACTAGTCGAAACTAACCCAAGCCAACCAACACCAACCCCAATTAAGTAACACTAACTCAAGCTTTTTTTTTCGGGAGAGGATTAGGAAATCTGTCTCCAGACACTTTGCCTGTTGTTCTGGCGGCAGAGTAGTGTCGGGTTGGTGTCCATTCCAGTGATCTCCGACCTACTAAAACTCTTCCTCCTCTGCCCTGTCCTTACCCGACATTACTTTCTGCAGGCATTCATCGAAATGTCCCGGCGCCTAGTCTCTCTCTTCGTTCTCCTAACTCAAACAGCACCATCTCTCTCCCGTGCTCTTAAATCTAATATTATACGCTACGTCTACAACCTTTTTAACAGCCTTTACGAAATCCGAACTATTTTATTGCCAGTGCGCCATATTCTAAGCTAATTTTTATTAAATGCTAATATAGCTTAGCTACTGTGTCCTCCAAACATAAGGGTCTATAACCATTTGGCTCGTCATAAGGCTTACCAGCATTATGAATTGGCAGTCTTTCATTCTTTTGGAAATTTTTGTGATCTAAGAGGCCCAATGCATATTTGGAGCTACCTTGATCATTTCCTTAACCGCTTCAACAGGTTTGCCATCGGGCCCAGGTGATTTGCCACTCTTAAGCCTCTCACCCGCCTTGATCTAATTCTCTTCTTGTTAGGATATCTTCCCGCCTTGGGAACAAGGCCTCTATGACCTCGTTTGTTTGATGTTCAGATAGCCTGAAAGAGAGGCTTGTTTCCTTCAAATTACTTTTTACAATGCTGTATCACTTTCCCAAGACGTCCTGGTTTAATTGTTCGCAATGATTCCTCCATTGCTTTCTGTTCTCGCTGCTTATGAGTATCTTCAATAACTTCCTTTCATACTTATAATCCTCTCAGGTCCTGTCGGTTTCTTCATTTGATGTTTGGGTGCTCATAAGTCGTGCATGGATCCTCCTTAGTCTGATACATTGCGTTCTTTGGTCATGTATTTGCTGCGTCCACCAGAAGAGCACACTTGAATTTCTTCCGATTAACCAGATCTTCGATGAGTTGTAGGCTCTTTTAAAAGTTCTTACCATCTCTTCAGAACTTTCATTACTTCTCCCGGTTTCCTTTAATATTTCTTCTCTGAATTTCGTCGTGTTGATGTCAACCTTCCTTTAAATATCGAATTGAGGTTTGAAGTTATCTCCAATTTCAAAAAATATATGCTTTATGATGATTTTCCAAAATTCGCCAGTCTAGAAATTTCCTTGCAAGGACCTCTGTACAGAAAGTACCTTCTATATATGACGTGGAGACACCCCTGCTAAATGTAGGGGTGCCTCCTTTATTTTGAACTACCCAGATTAGTCTCACGATAGCTTCATTCATAATTTGACCCCTTCTGTCTTTGGTCAGAGATCCCTACTCTGAAAATTTTGAGTTGAAAACCCCAAGGACTACAGCGTTCCCTCCATTACTTGACACCATTGTCAGGAGGGCGTCAATATATTTCTCAAATACTCCTATAGTTACATTTGGCGATATATAACATCCATAAACCTTATATTCCTGGAGTTCCAAACCATCAATTCCTCTCGCTTTGTATATCTGATTCATAATACTAATAGAAACATCACTGTTCGTCAGTGATCCACCCTCTTCCTTTAACTAGATTCTTATTTGGTTCGCTGGCAACGATGAGGTCGACCTTCAATTCGGCAGCCGTTACAAAAGCCATATCGTGTGCCTTTCGGGATCTTAAGATCTTTATGTTTTGTTAGGTTGCTCAGTCTCCTGTCCCTCTCGTAATCTTCCTGCTGATGGAGAGTGCTCGCTTGAATGCCGTACATCTTGCTGTTCCAATACGATGCCCGGCCTGTTGTACAGTATTCTTCATTGGTATAATCTACGACTAGGTGTCCATCTTTACCGCATTTAAAACAGAGTCCACATCTATCAGGACCGCCATATCCTTTACTGCTATGGTCATAAGCCAAGCATCTATGGCATCGTTCGACTTTGACTCTAATCGGCATTTAACATATCATTATGCCAATTCTAATGCGCATTTTGGCAATTAGTATATAGGTGCCCTTTCCTTGTTTAACATCAAAATAACAGCCAATGTGTTTCCCATATTTGGTCTAAAATTTCCCAGCCGGTATGTGCTGGCTTGAAGTTTTTCTAATTTGGTTTCTACAGCTGCTAATATCTCCTCCCTAGTTGTGGTAACATCGATACCTCTGATATGAACGGCCTCTTCCAAGATGTTTTTATCCTTACATATATTTCTTTATGCGAGCGTTTGATGGTCTCGCGTAGATTCTGAACGACAACTTCGTCCTTTTCTGTCACAATTAAGAGCTATCCATCTCTGGTTTCCTTAATTGCCCGCATGACCTCACTCGCTGTCATAGTCTTCACCTTTGATTTAATGATATTTAAAACCTCACGGAAACGTTTCCCCTTCTTTTTCACTATGATGGCATATGTGAACCTTTCCTTTTTATTTATCATCTGCTTGTCTTGGAGTAGGCGGGTTTGTTTCGTTGTGTATATTATCACATTTGTTTCCGTGATTTGAAAGACTATCTTCATAATTTTTCCTAGCATTTCCTTACCCTTATCTGTCGCTATTTCTTCTTTCAGTTTTGCTAGTGCATCCCATAGCTCCTCATCCATACCCAAGCTAACCAAAACTAACCGAATTTAACTGAAACTAACCCAAGCTAAGAAGAACTACTAAAAGCATGCTGTTTGATAGTTTAATTGGTTTTTAAACAAATTAACCAACATTATAAAAAAATATGCAAAAAATTTTGATTTCGCCAATTTATTTTATATCAAATTTACGTCTTTAATGTATTAGAATTCTTAGAAATGTAAAAAACGTGAATCTCTCTTAGCCGTGTTCAGATATATGTTACGAAACGAGCTTAATCAGAATAACTAAGAACTAAGTATGAAGGAGTATTTATAACGAGCTTAATCAGAACAACTAAGCATGAAGGAGTATTTATACCCAAGTTATAATACAAATAATAATAAAATTAGAAATTCTTCAAATTTTATTGCAGCTTAGAATATTTACTATAGCTATATGAGTTGCTCCCTAAATCTTTTATGTAATACCATATAATTTATTCACTTCAAAATATGTTGTTAAGCTAGGTGGCCTCTTAACAGCTTAAATTCTTTTGCATGGAATCTTTTAAATAATATTAAATTCTAATCTTAACTTCTACGTATACCCAAAAGACTTTCAAAAATAAAAATTATTTCGTACATTACGTTTATAATAAAATATAGAACAAAGAAAAATTTCAGTCGAATATTTTAACAGAATAAATAAAGCTAAAATTTGCCCTGATTTATGATGCTTCAAGTATATCTAATAGGCTTCTCTACCACCTGAATGATGAAGCAAAGAAAAACCTAGAAATACATTCCACATTACGCATCCTCTTTTTAGGTGGTGATTTTATTCAAATTCAATCCAAAGTGTTCTTTCATCCAGAACCAATACTTGTTGAAAATCACTCGAAATTTATCGCGGGATACACACATTCTTTCTCAGATAAGAAAAACTGGTTAGAGCTATTTTAAGTACCCGTATAATAATAATTGAAAACGAAGTGCGACAAATTAAGTCCGCTTTAAATTATTAAAAAACTATTTATAAGGAGGTATCGCTATTTTAAATCTTTAAATGTTCGCATTGTGTAGTTTAATCGTAATATAATTATAGCATCTGTTATAAAATCTCGTGGATGAAAACCAGCTACTTAATTGAAGTTTTGAATGCGGAGAGAATAATGTACTCATATAAATTCCGGTACGTTTAATTCAACCAAAGATGGCAACTCTCCTAATGAAAAGAAAATAGAACATTTTATTAGATTAAAATGCAAGCTAATTTATTCCAAAACCGGACTGAAACTTCCGACCAAGATTGTATAGCGATATAGTCCTAACGACACTACTAAATCGCCTCGGGAAGACCGTAACACGCACTTAGCTCGGTAGTTAGACCTTTGTATCCAGCGTTTAACTAAAATGAACTACATATCTTCACTGTTATTTTTATCTAGTCCATTTCCATCTTGGCTTTTCGAGAAGATGCATGAATCCAACAGTCCGTTTAACCTGGTTAATGGCTAACATTATTTTTGTCTCAGGAATGTCGGTTCTATTATTTTAAACGAACAATTGTATCGGTTGCCGGCTACTGTGAATTGACAGGATTACTGCCCTATGATTCGATCTAAAATCTTCGATGGTAGAAGATAAAGAGAAACAAACAACGAGTTTTAAGATAGTGCGTCATTATCTATAAGCACAAGGCCTGAAAGCTCTATATTATTTGGTTGAGGATTAATAGAATGGCATTCGAAAAGTATACCAGTTTTCCCATACTAGCAGTAATAGGGTAACAACCGTATTCACCGAAAACGGACTGATGAGTAACAGACTGTTATACTTTAACATGTTGATAAAGAAAAAATGGTATTGGAGATATTGTTTATAAACTGTCCGTTAAATGAAAATCCCTAGCATTTATTATGTTGGCAATATTTTGTAGGTGATTTCATTTTAGACGTACAACATAGAAAGTAGAAGATAAAATAAAACCAGTAAAACGAACGATATTTTTGTGAAAAAAATATAAGCAATGGGAAGAAAAGATTGTCGAATTTCTCTCCACGAGAAAAGGGGAGCAATACAGAAAAAAATACAGTTTTCAACAGGCAGTGAATAAAGTTGTAGTATAACGTACCCGGGTCGATTCAACATAGTCGAATCAGATAAGTAAAATTGTGGTTTGCCTTTATTTTGCCAATGATCGTCAAATTAGATTAAAAAGAAATGGATTAAAAAGAGGACCAATACCTACGTTGTGTTATTATTATATCTTGCACAATTTTACTTACTCATTATGCGCTTCAACGGGACACCATTAGGGAAACTTGAGGGCAAGGTGCGTCATGTAAATGAAACCACAGATTCCTAATACGCCTAATTTATTAAAGAAAAGCGTGCCGGACTCAGCCTGGAATTCACGAGGGGAAAGAGTACGGCAGAGAAACCCTCGATCTAAATTCCTAAACCGAATTATGCTATATAATCTATTAGTATTATAATTAATTAAATTACTGTCTCCCGTACCACAATTCGCAGTTCCACAATTGCAACAATACATTTAAAACTGAAGAGGTTTTTGTTAGTTAACCAGACGCCGCTGGTAGGTACTGAGGTCCTGGATTACGGAGGCTACCCAGCTATTTGGTTGCAAATATGGGACAATACCATAGTATAGTTTTATACTTATCTCTAGAATGATCATTATATTTATAACTAGGATATTCTCCCGTCAGGGTAGGAAATGGTTAGTATAGATTCATCAAGGCCCTTGTGCACTATCTCACTCATTCTAATATTAAAACCCTAGCACGAAAAGACAGCAAATAATACACTTTATGTTTTCACTTAAAGCAGTGTTGATCACAGCATAACACGATTTCATTAAATATATACACAGGTTATGTAATCAAATATGAATTATCCATGAAAATAGAAGAAATATTTATGCAAATTATGTTTATAACAATATCCAAATATATACACAGGTTATGCCATCAAATATGAATTATTCATGAAAATAAAGAAATATTTATGCAAATAATGTTAATAACAATATCAAAATATATACACATGTTATACCATCAAATATTAATTATCAATGAGATTAGTAGAAATATTTATGCAATTTATGTTAATAACAATATGAGAAGGTATACACATGTTAGGCCATCAAATATTAATTATCAATGAGATCAGTAGAAATATTTATGCAAATAATGTTAATAACAATATGAAAATGTATACACATGTTAGGCCATCAAATATTAATTATCAATGAGATCAGTAGAAATATTTATGCAAATAATGTTAATAACAATATCAAAATATATACACATGTTATGCCATCAAATATTAATTATCAATGAGATCAGTAGAAATATTTATGTATACACATGTTAGGCCATCAAATATTATTTATCAATGAGATTAGAAGAAATATTTATGCAAATTATGTTAATAACAATATGTAAATGTACACACATGCTAGGCAATCAAATATTAATTATCAATTAAAATATATAATGGTACAAATTATGCTAATCACAATATTATAAGTTTCATTTTACCGACTTGTAATGACATAATTGCAACACAGAAGCAAAACAATTCACCAAATCAAACCGTACACTCCGATGGCTTCTGACTCTCTCTATTTTTCGTTCTCCAGCAATACCTTTCGGATCTCCTCCAAAAAACCTCGCAAAAACTCGACTTCAATTTATGACTTGATTTTATCTTTTACATGAATATGGGGTGTCTCAAAATATAAACATATATAGGGTGTCGCAAAAATGAATGTATCAGGTCTAATGAAATAGTATTTTAAAGATGTGGGTTATCTCAAAGTACTGGAAGATGATAGCCAATGATTACAATGCTATACAAAAAACAGGGCCGGGAAGCCATCACAACTCAAAAATACATATGAACAACTGAAAAAACCAGCCAAGCGCCACAAGGTTGAAGACAAGATGCATTATCCTTACACAGGCTTTAAAAAAATCACTTAAAGTGCATGTGTTTATGCATTTATTGATTAGGCACTATTTGCGTTTTAGGTGCGATCACTTCAAACTCCAGGAGAGATCTATATTCTCAAAGTAACCCCTTTAGATGACCATATTTTAGATTTGATCAAAAATAACTATTTCCTTATTGATCTATATGACTCATTTAAGTAGATGTTCTATAACACAGTGACGAGTATGCTATGTCATAGATAAAAGCAAAAAGTATACCTGGAGAAAACTTAAGTATTTTAAAAAGTAATGTACACAACAGAGAGAACATTATTGTTATGGAAAGAGTTTTATGAAGATCTTAATAAAAATGTGATCAAATTGGGATAAAACCGATGAAAACATGTCTAGTGACATTCTAAGACCACAGTGCTACAACACAGTTTTATCCACAATGCCGAAACGAATTTTTGCACTAGATTCGCGTTTCGGTAACCATGTTAGCATAATCAAAAGATGATGGTGGTCTAAAAGACAAATTTGGGTGGTCCAATTGGACAAAAATGGGTCGACAATAATGAAATAGCCTATTACATATATACGTTGCCATTGATGGTGTCAACTCCTAAAATGGATGAGACTTCCAGAACTGACAAAAAAAAAACAAAAGAAGGGACGAAAGAGAGAAATACAGATTATGAAAAACGCAATGAATGAAAATAAAAAAAAACAGCGATAAGAAGACGAAACTACAAAAAATAGCTCATTTGGATACAATGCGAAAAGTTAAGGAGGTAAATCAAAAATAAAAGATCCTGGACAATGAGATTAAGGGAATTATAACGAACGAGGGAAAAGGTGCTATTGAAATTGCTAAATGTGAGTATAGCATAAAATAACATGATATTAAAAGTGTAGGATAATAATCAAAAGTTGTGCAGTAAAATAACTGAATCACATCCAAAACACTAAAAAAATTAAAGTGTCCTTGGCTGTCCAGATATTCAGCAATACTGTGGCAGCAGTCATAAAGGGAATGACAATAACTGAAACTGACAATAATTCAAGGAAGCAAAATTAGTTTTTGCTATTTATAGACAAGGTATTTGATAGTGTAAACGGCTTCCAAATAAAAGTCAGACACGGAAAGGAATTGAAGTGTGCTGTTTCGGCAAAATCAAGCCATGAAAAACTTTTGGCAGAGACAATAAAAGTCTTTTTTTCCACCATCCATAACAAATTGAAACCACAGGATAAAAGCATTTTTATATTTATGGAGCCACCTTGAGAATGAGCAAAATCAACTCTATATTTCTTTACTGCAGTTACTTTTTAACTTTGACATATTTTATTCTGACATTTTTTAATATAATTAAAAAAACATAGTAATTTAAAAAATATATATTTTCCTTTGAAAGATAAATTATTTACATTATATACCATAGAGTACTCAATTTGCAAAGTAGAGTTACAATTTTTCCGAAAAATCTCATAATAACAAAAACCTTTTTGGAAAAACTATCAGATCAGATTTATAGACAAAAATTTAAATCTTTCAACAAAAATATCATAGCCACCATTGCAAGAAGGTTTGCTATAAAAAGGCATATACACAAAAAGGAGTATAGGGATCGAGTAATAAGTGGAACATTAGAGAATAATTAAACATGAAATACATACATTTAAAAAGTTAAATAAAAATGTACATAAAATTTAAGAAAAAAACTGTAGCAATTAAACTGAAGTCAGGAAACGTGACTGGTCACCTTAAAATTCTGAAGAACATCCAGATAGAGGCGATGACCAAACCAACCGATACAATGGAAACAAAACTCCATTTTGATCGCTTCTTTGAAGTAGTAATTGAAGACCGCAATACTACAAGGGAAGACTAAAACAACTAGAGAGGGGATCACTTGTCTGGTACACAGATGGATCAAAGTGGGAGTCGGAGTTTAGAGACCTTGGTGTCGAATCTCTGCACCTTTAGGAAACAGTCCCACAAGCTTTCAGAACTAAATGCTACCAATATAGCCATCTCTGAATGTGCCAAAAAGATCTAAGAGGTGCAAAGATCTATATCCTATCAGATAGTCAAGCAGCCTTAAAAGTGCTAGTATCTAGCAGAATCAACTCCCGGCTACGGATGGCTGCAGATCAACTGGCAAACAAAAACAGACTCACCCTAATGTGGGTACCAGGGCACGAGAGTGTGAAAGGCAACGAAGCCGCTGACCAGCTCGCACGGAATGGTACACAGACTCCCATTTTGCGGGCCTGAACCATTCTGTGGCATCACTAGAGGACATGTAATAAATGAACTCAGAAATTGGGGAAAAAAGACGGATAGGGACACATTGGGCCAATGCACCTGGGCAGAGACAGACTTGCCTAACTACACAAAAAAGCCTCTCAAGCTACAAAAATGAGAGGTCGTAGACCTTCTCACTGGACATGGTCCTTGTAGGTACCACCTCAAGAAAATGGGGAATACCACTGACGAACAATACAGATTCTGCCAAACTATGGCTGAAACGTCAGAGCACTTACTCTGCGAGTGTCAGCCACTAACTCGCCAAAAGTTGAGGTATCTCGAAAATGCCCTTTCGAAAATGCTCTTGTGGCACCGGGAGATCTACATAAGCTCAACCCTCGAAATATTCTGAGGTTCTCGAAAGAGATAGGAACTTTCGTGTAAAATGGAAGGGTATACACAAAAGATCAATTGTGGTCAATGTGTTGAAAGGCAAATCTTGCAGAGCTACCCCTCTACCTACCATACCACACCATACCAAGGTATCCCTTATTGCAAAATTTTGGTCTCTAGCTTTAACATTATGCACCCCTACACCAATAACTTTCTGAAAATTTGGATTATCGTTTTGAAATAATTAGACAGAGAATATTAATTGCATACTTTTTAAGATTGTATTTAAGTGATATACATGCATTTTTTGGCTTCGTGGGTCAACAATCGATATGCTAAACTAATTTTCTAAATTTTTAAGGGGAAAAGTGTCAATAAAATTTTACTACTGCTAATCTAAATACCTACCTATTTCAGTGCGAAACAATTTATGCTAGTTAATTTGCATATACTATTTAAACCAATGCTTCTACAATTTCAATAGCTATATCTATCGATAATTTTCTTTGCACAATTTGCAGCATTTAATATATATTATTTAATGATATATATTTTGTATAACTTACCGTTGTACCACAAGGTCAAAACATCATTTGATCATTAATGAAAAGATTCTACAATACGTCCATGTGAAGTAAACGTAAGTGCAGACAGCATACTTATTTACTATAATAAGACAGGATGCTCATAACGGCTAATGACACTCTTCTATATTTTTAAAATTAATAACCCGTAATATTTCCTTAATATGTTCGTATTAATATGCAAATGATTTCAATTTCAAAGGATGTGAACATTGTGGAGCTTTCAATTACGTGAAAAGCCTTATTTGTGGAAATACTGATGCATCGTACCTTGATTCATTATCTCGAATTTTTAGAGACGTTAATAGAGAATGCTTATGTTCTTCATCTATAATAATGTATAAAAATTGAGGCAATTTGAAAGCACGACATTGGAATCTTGATCGCCACTCTAATACTATTCACCAAACGTGTTGCATTCTAATGAGGCATTAAAAATTTGGAAAAATTGCCTTATTCAAATTTTTTAATGACTATAATTAATATGAAAATCATTAATCCATGTATTAGTCTTACTGAATTATTGCCGTATGTTTTAATTAAAATGTATTTTTTATTGTACGAATCTAGTTTTTATTGTACTGAATTTAGCTTAAATTATCTAACAATTTCACAATATTAATAATATATTATTTAACTCAAATGATGAAGGGGATTCTGCCACTATCCTAAAAAGCATATACCTAGGCATAAATAACCACTCACAGGTCTTAGTAAAAAAACGCATGCTATTTGGTCTAATCGCCTCACGAACGTACTTTCTCTTTTAAATATTTTGACACTAACCTAATTTTTTTATGGCAATGACACACACACACACACACACTAAAGGGATATCCTATGGCACTCGACGAGCGGTGTATGTGCGAAGATGTTATTTAGAGCTAGTCCTAGCACAGCACCTAATCAGCCTTCAGTTTACAGATGTCTTTGCGGTGCAATGAATTGTCTGGAAGTTCTCTGGTGGTTCAGTGGTTAGATGCTGGGCCTATGATACGGCGGCCCTGGTTTCAATTCCTGCCGGTTTTTCAATTTTTTTTTAAGTTATGTTTGTAAAAAATATTTTTTCTTCATTTTGGGCATTCCTGGGGTTAGTTTTGGTTAGTTCCCCGTAGCGAGCGAATTTCACAATGATTTTTTATATTTTGATTGATTGCTTTTTAAAATTCCTATGTCCCAAGCCAAGCTGGAAGGGAATGCATCTGCAACTAAACCCTGAAATTAGTATAGCATTTTGTACCCTGTTGGTCCACAGTAAATTAAGACGTTGATGCGAGGACAATGCAAAAACTAGCGGCTGGTATTGATGACGTTGGTCGGCATGTGCTGAGGACTGTCGACGAAATTTCGGGCCCCTTTGCGTACCTGATGGTCACTGAATCAGTTAATTCTGAATTCTATCCCGATGTTCTGGAAATGTCCATATTCACACCAGTTTTTAAGCATAAGGGTTCCTCGTTAGATATAAATAATTACCGCAAACCAAAATCAGATTGCCCAAATATTTAAAACTGCTTTTAATACTCAATTAACTGAATTTTTGAAAAAGTTTAATACATTCGAATATTTTCAAAATGGGTTTAAAAAATAGATATACTCTGAATTTATTTATAATGCATTAAATAACAAACAACACTTTGTAGCGCTGTTTTTTGACCTGAGTAGAATATCTGACACCGTTAATTATAACCTTTTTTTTATTAGAAATGCTTTTGTATAGCAGGGTTTCGTGGCTCAGTGGTGGATATATTCATATTTAATGGACAGATGCTGCGGTTGTGCCGATGACACTAATTTATTGTTTTTCTAAAGATAACATAAAAGTCTCCTTTGAGAAAGCAAACAGAGCAGTTTTGGAGTTTGCAGCTTTGTATACGAGCAATGGGCTAGTTCTGAATATCAACAAAACCTTCCGTTAATCGAAGCTTATTTAAAAAGCTAATCACCAGTTCGATCTGATAATATTCATTTTTTTTCGAATTGTTTTAAATCAGAAAATTATTTGGGAGGATCATATAAATGCACTAACGGCTAATCTAAGTAAATCATGTTTTGTACTGCGACACTTAAAATCCTCTGTTTCTATCAATAAACTGAAGTTGTCATATCTTGGCTTAGTTTAATCGAATATTTCACACAGAGTGTCTGGAAATAACGTTCATGGATTTTGGGAGATGATTCTAGAGCTAAAAATATTTCCTATAGCAATAGGTCCGGAAATGCTTTGCAATGGAGCTACGGTCAAATCATTGGGAGTTAAAAGTTAAGATTTGGTACTTTTGGGTTTTCGATTATGGAAAATAGTTCGTAGAAGTGGAAATATTAAATATTTACGAGGGGGGCTTCTTAAAACATCCCTTTTTTATTTGGACCTCCGGCTAATTTTTGCCATCATAATAAAATTCTACAGTCCGTTTCCTACAAAAGGTGCTCTTTGTAAACAGCTGTAAGAGATACCATTTTTGAGAAAAACGCGTTGTTGTAAAGTAGAAAAACATTTATAATAAAAACATTTATTAACATAACATGCTGAACAAGGCAATAACAATTCAAACCTATCCGACGACAGTTCTTTACGTAACATTCTTTACAGACCTACTCCGAACCAAACAAAACTAACCCAAATTAAAAAAAAGAAACAAACATAACCTTAAAAAAAAAACATGTCTTACCGCCACGGGAACTGAACCCGGGGCCGTATTGCAATCACAGGCTTTGACCACTGCACTACCAGACCTGTCGAAACAAATTCACTGAACCGTAGATAAAGTGAAAGTGACGCTTACTTTAACGCTTTATCCTTGAACCCACCAATCAGGGCACTGTATTTTTGATTCCATTGCAGTAGGTCTGTAAAGAATGTTCATATGCTCCCCGGCCATGAGAATGGAATTAAAAATGACTGGAAAAATTCTCGTTAAAAACAAGTTAGTAATATGCTTATTGGTTTAGTAAATTCTAGATGAATGTGTTTTATTAATCTGGAAGTAAGCATGTCAGGAGAACAATGATTCTTTAGAGAGAGTTTGTGGTTTATAATTTTCGCTTCTGTAACTGGGAGTAAAATCATAAAATCAGTATTATTTGGTTGAATATGAAAAAGGATTTTAGGATTTCCAATTTTATTAAACAATTCATGCCAATTTTATTGAAAAATATATTACAGTAATCTGCCATATCTTTGGAGATTTCGATTTGGTGCGAAATTATCATTTATTATTTTCCTAATCTTTGTCCTGGCCTGTGGCTTCAGCCAATTTTTTATAGATATTTTTGAAGTGTACTTCCATTTTAGTTTTATATTAATCAAATTTGTTTTTTTACTTAACTTTTATATGTATCCTGATTGTGATTAGTTTTATTTTTTAGGTGTGTGTTTTTTCATTCGATCTCTGTTTTTATAGAGTTAACAATTTTTTTGGCAATCTAAGGTTCTATCCAGAGTTTTATTATAATCTTTGTTGTTAGTAGTAGTGTTAATATTAATCATAACCGGGAAATGATCGGTCACATCAGACTCATGACGAAATAATTAGTCACAGACATTCTTCATTTCTGATCCAGGCATTGATCATTGTTTTAAAATCAAACATATTATTCAGTATTAACATTCACATCTTATTATAGTTTCCCAGGCAAGATTTCAGTTTCATTATATTTATTTGATAAATAGTCATTCAAGAGGCCCTGAACATCACTGGAAGGCAGTCTATAACAGCATGTGATTCAATATGATACCTTATCAACTTCAAAATTACATTTTATAAATGTTACTTTTGCTGTTCTTAATTCAGTATTACTCAGATATATTCAATTGCGATACAGTTTATAAATATTAAGTACCAGGAGTGCAGTTTTGTTTAACATCGGCATATTTTTGGAACAAACCATATATGCTTTTTTGCCATTGTTAACACCTTTGATGCAATCTTGAGGTCATCGTGTTTGAGTAACGTGGTGTAAACTATCACGTTCGATTTCGAAATATTCTACCACATTTAGAATTATATATTTTTAAAACCTGTGCTTTTCTTCATATTTACTTTTAAAACTAGTCACAGTTAATTTGACATAACCAGCTAAATATATGTATGACTACTTCTTTTAAATTTGATGCGCCCCTTTCAAGCTGTGTAAGTGCAAACATTTTTAGCTTCTAGCATATATAAATACACATTAATTAAAAAATAAAATCCTCTAAAAATATATTTACAAAACACATAGTCCCATAATCTTCGCTATAAGAGAAAAGGTGCTCGTATCAATAAACAATCAGACGGTGTACAGCTACAGAAATACCAGCAATTTAAATTATTGAATACTTACATGGTACAGCTGTGCACCGCAATTTGTTACGGGATTTAAAGGAATTATTCAGTGAGCAGTGAAAATTACCATGCAGAAATATTCAATTGCGATTCAGATTATATTCCGAAACACTTAACCTGGCTGCGGTTTTCGTGGCTTTTCAAATTCTACATTAAATGCGAGGAAGAACATATTTTAAAAAATGTATAGTGGATGGTTATGGATTTTTAGAATAACATATTTGAATTACAGTCAATTTTCTTAGTAGTATAAAATAATGTGGATTTTTTAACCCTCAGTTAGTGTTTATAGCCGCAGTCCTCGCCTTATGTTAATCCAGGATCCTCTAACTAAAAAGTTTGTACACATAAATCTGTAAATAGTGAAACATATCGAGAAATGTCAATTTCAAGAATTTCACAAGTAAATTTGCCTCATTAGGGTTCGTCAATTAACGTTTTACCATGACTGTGGCTTCGACCTTTTGTTTAATTTGCAATATAATGCCGTTTTACGACAATTAGCAGTTGAAACAGTATTTTAATTGCGTACAAACTCGGGAGCCGTGGTTTCAGGTTCAATTTATTTTAAAGGAAATAAGCCGACTTGGACCGTACAAAAAATCTCATACCATTGAACTGTTAATGAAGAAAATAAACGAGTGGACCCTTTAAATTCTTCACTAACTAAAACCGGACCTAATCCGTATTACCTGCGTTATGTTCCGATCTATCTCGGTTCGGCTCGATGCTTTATCGTTGTCCGTCTTTGTTTTTCATGCAACGTAAAAAATATAATATTATAAAAGATAAACTGTCACGTCATTATCGAAGACTGCTCTTCTTCTCCCTTCATTCAATTTGAAGACAAAGATAAGGAATTAAACGCTCTTTAACAGTACCTACGTTATTTCACTTTATATAAAAACCTCAGTTACAAAGCATAGGAGGAAGGCTCAGATGGTACACAATATCTTAAAACTGGTTAATTTTTTGTGAAATTTCACGGTTGAAACCAGCATCCAGAAAAACGTTTTAATTAAAGTTGTGTTTTCATGGGGTTCTTTTTATTCGTTATCTGATCGGGATTTAATGAAGCATCACGCTTGATTCATATTGCCGAATTTAAGCTTTTAAGATGAGAGAATACCAATAATGTATACAGTACTTGGCATTTAAAATTGACATATTTTTTATAATTTAAGTACTTGAAGTGGTTTATTAGATGTCACTAGTGAATTAAATCCTATAACTCGCTGGTGATTTACGGCTATAAGTAGTATTAATATTCAACATACTATTATCTACATGTCATTTTTGAAATGGTGTTTCGAAATGTATTTGAAATTTGGGCATTCGTGTTGTAACCTTCTGCAAGTTGCAGTGGTCCACACATTGGACAATACATTTTTTTATGAAAATGAGAACTAGGACTTAGTTTGCTTGGATAGAAAGTGCCTGAAAAGTATTTCAACGCACGTGTTGAATAGTATGTTGCACTGATGCACTTTTGAAACGTACATTGTGAAGTCAGAGCCGAAGAGGCCTTGTTCAAAAAGTCTTAATAAAACTGAGGTGGAAAAATAGGCAGGCAACAATTTGCTTCACAATCTTGAATCCTAGGCCGCAATATAAAATATTGTAGTCAGATTTTTCTTTAAAATACCTTGTGGGATCTTGCAAAAAGAAAAGTGCAAGGAAAAACAAAATTGTCTGATAATCACGGATTTCTTTTGCACGACATACTCATTAAGTTTTGATGACCTTCTAAAGTGTTCTAAGATATGGTTATAACTGTTGTAAGCATACCCCATGTTGATTTTTTAAATATAATCATCATTCACTCATTTTATAACTGGTTCGAATACCTCATGGAGCTTAAACATTTTAAAACTGTATATAAACTATCAAAACATTTATATTGGTTTTCATTAAGTTTGTATAATGGTTATTTATACATGAATCTGTTCCACTCTTTTACATATGTTTATGCAAATGACTGTGTTAATTATTTTTATCAGTAAGTTATGCAGCCAGATAAAAGTTCATTCAATCTAGAACCGTGAAAATAATAAATTATTTTTTTAAAGATGTGTATTTAAAGAGAGATTTTTCTTGTATCTGGCTTAAGTAGGTAGTATCAGTCTAATTTGCCGATGAAATGTAAGTTAAGTTACGTTATTAGAAGAAGCCGCGAAGGTCCACTGACAGTAACGTTTTCCCGCGAAGGAGTGAATGTATTATTCTTGTAGCTATAGCGCAGAAAGTGCTCTGTCATTTTGTTTTTGTCTTGAGATAAATTCGAAAATTTAAGTGCAATTTTGCTTGTGGAGTTACAAAAATGACTTGGTCAATCACATAGGATTTTATTATTGAAAATTTAATGTCAGTTCTTAAACAGAAGAAGGAGACCTCAAGTTGCCAGTGAAAATCGCACAAATCGGCAATCACTTAGAAACTAAAGACAACTTCTATTCTGGTATAACAGAACAATAAATTAAATAGATACTCTTCTTATCGCTCCTCTCTATCCATTTACAATAGGACAAATCGAAAACATTTGTCCCATGGGTACCCTAGAGACCGTGAATCAATCAGTGATCAAGACTGTCGGATTATCGGGTACGCATCACGTGACGGAATGTCGTGGTCAATACCAGGAATGAATACCCATGCAAACAGCTCTTTCCTATGCCAAATGTGTTTATAAATCCTTCCTTTAAGCTACTGGCTTGCATTCCGTGACAACAGATAGTTATTGTCCTCGGCTTCGTTTTCATTTAATATTTTACAAAACGACTATTAGGTATCACTGTAATTATGTGAGTGTTTTTGTTTCTGAGCTGGAGGTATTAATTTTATAACGATTTTAACAGCATTAAATTGATAAATGGGCAAATTGAGATATTTTATGGAAGCTGATGATTTTTTTTTTTGATAGGCAATATTAAGTAGCAGAAATATTACCAGCATGCTTCATACCATATACATTTGTTATGCCTATGTCCGAAAAAAAAATAATTGAGGCTATTGTGTATTATGAAAATTTACTGAGAGCGAGATTTTAAAGCAAAGGTAATCAGGCGGGATTAATGAAAATTACATCTCTTTACAAGCGTTATTTAAACTTAATTTATGTTATGAGACCAATTGTTTCCTATTTGTTAAGTACATGCCAGAAAAAAATTATTGAGACTATTCTGTATTTTGAAAATTTACTGAAAGCGAGATTTTAAAGCAAAGGTTATCAGGCTGGATTAAGGAAAATTACATCTCTTTGCAAGCGTTATTTAAACTGAATTTATGTTATGACACCATTTGTTATCTATTTATTAAGCACATGCCAGAGAAAAATAATTGAGACTGTTCTGTATTATGAAAAGATTTTAAAGCAAAAGTAATCAGGCGGGATTAAGGAAAATTACATCTCTTTGCAAACGTTATTTAAACTAAATTTATGTTATGACACCAATTGTTTCCTATTTGTTAAGTACATGCCATAAAAAAATAATTGAGACTATTCTGTGTTTTGAAAATTTACTGAGAGCGAGATTTTAAAGCAAAGGTAATCAGACGGGAT
>MU181946.1:203213-219179 GCA_016904865.1 Pissodes strobi
CGGAGTTTCTGAAGCAACTGACAGAAGATCACCTATAGTACTGCTTTAAACAATGGAAGATCATAATGCAATACTGAAGCTTTACTAACTAACCCAAACTAACCTAAATTCGTATACTTTTCGGTGTATTTGAAAGTAGTACTAAAGCACGTTAGCAGACAAATACATAAGAGAATACATATATCCAGACCATGAAATGCAAAGAAAACCAATCGGCCGAAATTCCTAGAAGAATAAGTCTCAACCTCTCAGCTGGGCAGCTTTTGGCAAACCCCCATAAATCTGAAAAAGAAAGTGTACGAGTCGTGCATCCTGCCAGTCCTCACCGATGAAACAACCACACTAACATGTAAAGCCATTAACAAATTTCAAGTTACACAACGAACAATGGAAAGGGCTATGCTGGGACTTAGTTTACGAGATAGAGTTCCATATGAAGAAATCAAAAGAAGAACGAAACTAACAGATGTGACAGCGCAGCTAAAATGGAGATGGGCTGGACATATTGCAAGACATAGCATAGAAAGTTGGACATACAAAATAACAACATGGCGGCCAAGAGAGAGTAAGAGAAGTGTTGGCAGGCCTCAGAAGAGATGGCGCGACGACATCCAGAAGACTGCAGGAAAAACTGGACGGGGATCGCTACAGAGTGAGGACAAGCTGATAAGACGAAGAAGAAGAGGTGCACACATTCAAGTTCTAGGCTATTGTAGTTGGGGCTTAGACAAGGCCAAGAGGTATTTATTAACCAAAGGTAAAAGCAAGCATTCATATTAAATGTCAGATTTCTAGTCTGTTTAAATCCAAACTTAAATCATCAAAGTTAAATTAATATAACCCGAAAGTATTGATCTTAAATATACATCACATCCAAAATATGGGCGGGGCCCTAGCACAAAGGGAAACGCGTGGATTTCCAGGCTTTCTTTTAATGGCCTAATTGCAAAGAAACAAATACAAATGTAATAGAATAGAATGACTTAAGGTATGCGACAAATAAAGAAGAAACGGTCTATGCTTAAAACCACCCGGCCGAAGAGAAAATTTCATTAACCCAAACTAACCCACACTAATTATCAAAAAATTTCCACAATTTTCGGTGCTGCCATTCTCGAGTTTCAAACCATTGTCAATGAGATTTCAGGCAATTAAGTCTTTTTATTTTAACCTAAACGTTATGTCACAATATTGGAAGACATATTTCGTCAAATTTCTCTTAAAGCGTCAGAAGCAAAGCTACCTATTCGGACTCGTAAAATTGCCGAAATATTGAAAACTTTGGAATTTTGCGATTTTCTGCAGACTCCAATTTAACCTCGATTTTGTTGCATTTCCCAAACTCGTACGGAAAATTGCTACAGTAATCGGTTCTTCTAAAAGGAATCACAAAAAACAAAAATCTAAATTTTTCTGTCTATTAATCCAAGAGTTTACATTTTCCCCGAAAGAGCAATTTCCTGACATTTTCGAAACAAGAATCATTTAGAGGAATTTTCTCCTAGAAATTCTCTTTGGAATTGTCGTCTCAGTTTTTTCGATCCTCGCGAATTTTTCCGCGGTAGACCGACTGTAAATGACCCCTTTTCAAAAATATACACCTCCCACCCATTCGCCCATTTCAATGGGTTCCGCAAGACCGTCAAAGGGAACGTTATTTAATTTTTTCGATAGTTAAATTTGACGTAATAACTCGCAAACGGAAAATCTGATCGCCAAAAACAATTTGTGCATGTTGCATAAAAAAGTGCCAAATCCCAAATTTCCACTCGCTGCCGTTTTCCAGAAAAATAAGAATGAAACAATAGTTTTATGGTAACTGACTATTTCTCTCTCCCGCTTGGCTGAAGTCGACACCGACTTTACCCCATTTAGCGTTAAATAGCCGAGCCTAGACAGCTTCGTGCGTGAATGCGTGACGCCCCATTCTTATTCACTATTGGGGACAAAGTGTGCTGAACGCGCCTTTGGAAGTTTTCACTTGAAAAATCGTGAGGTTACTATGAGTAATTTAACATTCTTCGGATTATATTTTGTTCCTGTTGCTCTAACTGAAGGTCAGACAATTGAGTGACACTAAATGGAGTGAAATATCTAGTCTAATAATTGCAACGAAATCACTACAAATCTAATGTATTATAATACACACTGCATTATTTAAGCTTATTAGAGATTTATGCGATAAATAAGGAAAACGCGTGGGGTTAAGGAAGGGTTAACGTAAAATTATTCCGATTATATGTAGGTCATTGAATGACCCTAAAAGGAGTGAAATAGTTATTTCGATTCTGAGTGAATCATGCATAACTACTTGATTATCTTCACAGAAATCCTGTCGTTATTTATATTGAAATTTGCAGACACAAAAGTAGTTTTCCCCAGCAAGAAGAACATATAGCAATATCTTACAACACAAAACTGTAAATCAACAGTTGACAATAACTAATTGAAGTTGACTAGACTGAAGGTTAACCACTCGGTTGTCAGCATACTTATATATTAAATGTATAAATCGTATTAAATGATTGCATTTTTATGAAAAACTAAATCGCAAGAATGTGGAGTAGAAGGTTAATTCCCCATGAGGAAAGACAATAAAAATCCGTAATTAATTATTGTTTTCAATTAATGTATCTATATCGGTATGTGGTTGCACAATCCATGGTATGATTACGATCCGATTATAATTGTATTGATCGTAAGATCAGCTGTTGCTAAATAATTATGTCAGGCGCTTTATATTATTAATACTATAATAGTGCATTGAGAGATGCTACGAAGGATTTGCTTTCTTGCAGCTTAGAATAAGGAAAACCTAGACTAGGGTTTCCAACTTTCGACGTTTAAAATAGAGGACCCTGTGGCGGATCCAAAATTTTCCCCATGGAGAGGGGCGCAAGCAATTTTTTTTAACTTTGTTGTAGCAATATATGAAAAACTTGTATTATTTAATGACAAACAATATAAACATTTGTCGTTTTTTGTGATAAGGAAGGGGTGCGTTCCCAATGTGCCCCTCCCCTGATTCCACCACTGGGAGAACCTGACACATATATAAAAAAAACCAAAAGGAAACTTTCAATAACCTAGAAAGAAAATTTTCAAATTAGTCAAGCAATTATCTTCAAAACATTTTTTTTAGAAAATATACAAAAAATATTAAAAATAGATCTGCTATCTATTTATTGCTTCCAAATATATTTTTTCTGGCTCTTCGCCCGTTCTAAAATTTTTAATTATTTTTTATCTCTATGTAAAACTCACCACAGTGAGGCATGTTATACGCCGAGTGAAAATTGCACTTGTTAGGAATTTTATATTTGTCTGTAAACTTATCAAATCAAGTCATATTAAAAAAATCTTTACTTCAGAAAATACAGGCGTATCTAAAAAATGGCGTCACGAAGTATGGCAAAAAATAAACATTACAGGTAACCTTAAATATAAGTTAAAATATTTTACATATATCTGAGGACATATTACTGATTTAAAAAGGCTCACATTTATAGTAATTAACAAAACATTTAAATCAAACCTCGTTGACCAAATTTGAGTTGGTGTAATATGGTTTACATTTTTCTAGTTGTCGTTAGGCATTTAAATAATTGCGATGCAGGCATATAGTGATAATAATCGGTAACGGCTTCCGTGTTATTGTTGTTGTTACGGTGCTCCAAGTGAATAGCGAGTAGTCGTGCGAAAACTATGCTGTTGCGCTGGGCACTTCGCGGTTCTTTAAGTAGATTCTCGAAGGCAAGCGGCAGGGAATAAATGCTCTCGAGGCCAATGTTGACAATTTCTTGAGTTTTGATCTTATAGTGTGCTAATTACTTATCATTATTATAGTATATAAGGGTAAATTAAATGTGTTATTTTGTTACAATAAGTTAGTGTCCCCCCACCCTCCCCGACTTATTAAGGTAATATACAAGACGGTGATATACAAGACACAAATACATAGAAAATAAAAAATAAATTGTTGTATTCAATATCTATGTAAATTTTCTTATTCTGTACATTAAACCGCTAAGCAGAAAACCTGTAGATTTTAAAATTTTTTCGATATTACAAAAAATTAAAATTTATGTAGGAAATACAAAATGGGGTTCAATATTACCACCTTCTCCTCTACTTTTTGTATAATAAATTGTATTTATTGTCCTCTCCGTGTTAATCCATTCTGATGTCAAACCTGGTGGAACAACATAATGCAAAAGAAAATACAGGTCTTAGCTTGCTGCATATTTCTGTTTGGAATATAAAGAATAATGCACGAAATTTTCAATAAAAACATTTAACAATTATTTAACAAATATTTATGCAAAATATTTATTTTGCTAGATATTGTGTGTAGAAAATACACTTGTTCTATTCGCCACTAAAAGGAAAACCCTCGATATTACTAATACAGTTCTTGTAGAATACAGGATGTTTCAAAATTCACTACACAAATTTTAAGGGCGTATTTTTGAGGCTTTTCTATAAACATGTGTCCTACAATACACTCCCTCCGCGCTACAGCCATAGTTGGTAATTTTGAACTGAGACTACAGATATGCATAAAATCTCCCATGAACATATTTTTGAGGTCAAAATAAAAAAAATTCTATAAATGTCCTAAAATGTACCTCCTCTGAGTTAAGCCATCGTAAGTTGCGCGAAAAAAAAAACATTCTTTTGAACTGTGACTCCCGTTATGTATAAAATCTCCAAAGAATTTGCATGTCCTGTTCCTGTAAACGCTATATGTATCAGATGATGTTATTTAATTCTCAAGCAAATATAAAATTACAGCCATTAACTAACCTCCCAATCAAGAAAAATCAAAAAATAAGTTAAGCTATTTTTGAGGCAAAAAAATAACAGAGCGCTTAAAGGAACAGGTGCTTGCCCATTTTTAGAAGGTTTTGTACATAACTGTGGTCACTGTCCAAAATAATCGATTTTATTCGCCCAACTTACGGTGGCTGTAGGGAGAAGTTTATAGGCTAAAAAGAAATCTTATTTTGACCTCAAAAATACGCTCTTAAAATCTTTGTAGTGAGTTTTGAAGCACTGTATATTTTATTAAATATCTAATTCTCATCTGATTTTCGTTTCTCTTGCATGAAGTGATAACGACTTAATTTGTTACACACATTACCTATCAGTAATTCAAACCACAGCCATTATAATTTCTGCAAGCCGTATGAAAGTTCTACATCTCCTAACTGTATAAAGCCATGCAGAAGCTTTAAACTATACCACAATTTCCTACATGTTTTTCATGTTGTAAATCATAACAGGAGGCGAAAATTATCCTTCGAGAATACCAATTAATCATTCTGGTCTCTTAACTTCGTACAATGTTATACTTCCATGGAAGTGTTTACCCGTAAACACATAGAGACACGTCTGATTCATACTAATTTTCTACCATGTTAGATAGAAGAGCGATGAACTTGCATTTAGCAATAAAATGAAATTACCGGAGTACCGGCTTAAATGGTTTTTAATTAGTAAAAGGATCGTATTTTGAGATTATTTGAAAAGTAATAGAGGAGAGAAATTTAATATTGGGTTTCGTTGGGAATTCATTTGTTGCTTTTTGTTCGTGTAGTTGATTACATTTTGCCATCACATACAGGACTGTATTTAAAAAATTACATTTGTGCCTTGTGCAAAAGCTATATGAGCATTATATCACAAATAATTTTACATCAAAATTAAAATGTAGGACTCCATGTAATACCAAGAAAAATGTATCGTTGAAAAAATTAATACCGCTTGTGAAGAAGAAATCTAACAACAAATAGGCGAAACTAACGAAATATAAAAAATATTGCTTTCATAGCTCTTATCGACATTTTTCCTCCACTTTTCTACCAGCTAGCTATCGCCACCTGGAATTGAAAAGCATGATATTTATCTTTTTTTCAACAAATCTGCTTACGTGCTGCTCATGACATTGGAGGCTGTTATTGACGTAATAATCGTAATAAATAATGAAGTTACGCTTGAAGCAACATAATTCTTTCATTCGAGAAACTGGTCTAACAAAAAATAGAAGAAAATGAACCAAATCGAAAAAGAAATGCTCCCAGGATGTTACCAAAAATACATGATATAGCGGTAAAACTTGTCAAGTTGACGAACATTCTTGAACTTGGCATGTCACTGCTTTTAATTTACACCCAATTAAATTAAGATGGATGCGAGCATTTCGTCTGATGTTTTCCAGTGAAAAACCCATTAAAAACTTAACAAAAGACGTAATAAGGAGATGCTGTGGGATTCCTAACAGTTTAATGGAGATTTTTATAGGCGTCTTGGCTCTGGGGCGGCGAATATTATTTTTCTAACGAGTCCAGATATTATTTGTGCATTAACTATCGAGCAATGACTATTTAGAGAAGATGAGGCATTGAATTCACAAGGAGGCGAAACAACGCGAAGGAGGAACACACGGTTCTAGAAGTAGGTCAAGTTCTTGGGAATAATTTTGAAAAACAACGTTATTTATCTAGAATTTCTAAGACGAAGAATTTGAAACACGAATTCTGAATAATATTAAACTAAATTTCAAAATATCAGTTAATAATTTGTAATATCTCTTCGTGAAAAATTATTGCAAACTTAACTAACTCAAACACGCAATGAAAAGATAACTGTGGGTTTCTTACAAATTATTTAAGAATTTTATGATAAGTTGAATATTATAAAATTTAATGTCCTTATTAAAGATAAAATTAGGCCGATTTGAAACATAAAAGAAAATACATTCACAAGGAAACAAAACAATAAGCAATAGGTTTTTGACATGATTATTGTCTCTTTCAGTTACAGTTAGTTTAAGACGAATTAACCCATTTATTTCCTCCTTGTTACTAAGTTCTTTCCCACAGTACCGTCTATTTTGAAAAAAATAATGAACATCGTATAATAAACAATTTTAATTTATTAGCCAAGATTATAATGTTTATTAAGCACTGATTGTTGGAAATTAAGAATATAGTTCATTGTATTATGAGAGGAAGCTGCTCCTTTATTTTGTTATTTGCAGCATAATTTGTGTAATTTTATAAGCGACTATTCTCTCTCACCAATATATTGAAGGAAATGTTATAAATGAATAGACTATTATATTCATATTCATATACAGTGTTGTAGCAAGAAGGGGTAATTCCTGGGGCTTGGTCTCGCCCAATACAAATTCCAATAAAACGTATAATTTATTTTATTATCTATTATATATTGTATACGCGATTGTGCGATTAGTTAAGTATATCTCTTCTTCATTGATACAAATTAACAGTTCATAAATATGATTGCTTCAGTCTCTGATCTAGTAGAATTTATTGACTCTTAAGAAGCTGACCTCCTCAAAAACTGTTTTACTTTCTGAAGAAAATTGGCCACCCTTTCAAAAGTAAAAAAAAAATCATAGAAATACACAAACCAAATATATTTGGCAATATGCATAAAAAATTATAGAAAGTAATGTAACACTTGAGGAATTATAGCAAAATAACCTTTACCAAATAATTATTCAATAATAAGGATTAACTGTGTTGCTTTAGTTTCCGATAACATCAATTAATTGTCACTTCAAACTGAAACTGATAATGGCCACTTAATAATAACTAGTTCATAAGTAGTTGCACACAGATCATTTAATTGAAAAATACATTAACGGTTCAACATTACTTTAAAAAACGCTTCTTCTTCTTCTTATCAAGCCCTCTCCTTCCGAGGTTTGGCAATTGCAATCTTGGAAACTGCAATACATTAAATTTTCATAGATGAGTAGGCAAACTATCTTCTTACATCCTTTAGTTCTGACTGATATCTTTACCTACATTTTGCCCTCTATTATGAGTGGGTATCTTTCAGCAGATGACCCAGATACTGTATCTTCCTTTCTTTCATGGTATTCGGCAATTGTTTTTGTTTGTGCATGCATTGGAGTATTTCGTCAGTATGTAATCCTTTGTATCCATGAAATTCGCAGGATCCTCCTGTATATGGTGTTCCAACGAGGACTGAACAGGGGCTTATTTTTGAACTTCCCTGTATTTTTGAAATAAATCAAAATAGCCATTCGATATATTTTTTCTGCTAAATTGAAAAATTGAACCAAAGAAACATTTGAATGACAGTAACTTTGAATTTAACCGGAGGTTTAAAAGTTCCGGTTAATTTTATCCTCGGATTAAATTCGGAATTAGTCTCATTCGATAGCTTATGAAAACCTAAGATAGGAATGTGCAAATCGTTTTCTTTGATCTCACGCGGTTTAGATTTTAGAGCCTGTCAAAGTGTCAAAATGCCCTACTTTCAACTGTCAATATTTCGTAAACAGCTAAAGATGGGTATAGATTATTATACACGAAATGTGTTTAGATTTCTCTAGAGAGTCCAAAAATTTAGTAATATACAGGGTGTTCCATTTAAGAAACAGTTCATCCATGGCCTAAGTCTTTTGTTTTTGGTTCAAATGTTTTTTTGGTTAAACTTTTGAATTTAGCAGAAAAAAATACATCGAATTGCTATTTTGGTTTGTTTTAAAAATACAGGGAATGTCAAAAATAAGCCTCTGTTCAGTCCTCGTTGGAACACCCTGTATATTTAGAAGCCTTCTCTCCTTTTTCCTATTTGTGGATCTAGCGTCCAACTTTTGCAACTATAAAGCAGAACGGAGAAGACGTAACACCCGATCATCCAAATTCTAAGCTCCAGAGTGAAGTCTGATCTTGTAAACAAAATTTCTTACCCATGAAGGTTTTCTACGTAATCCTTGAGAGGATATCCTTTCTCTGGCCACATTGACTGTTAGTGTTAACTCCTACATATTTTATTGATGTGACTTCTTTGTTCTTTTAACACGAAAGTGTCTTTGAAAATATCAATACTTTGGTTTTGGAGTCATTAAAATATAAACCGAGCATGTCGCTATAGTAAACTACACGATCCAGTATGATTTGTAGTACTTGTTCATCATTTCCTATTATAGCGGTATCATCAGCGTACCAAATATTGTTTATTGAAGTTTCGTTGATCTTAATTCCGCCTTGAACTCCATCCAATGCCTCCTTCCGAGTATAGATTAAACAGTTATGGGGATAGGACAAAGCCCTGTCGAACTCCTCTTTTGATTAATATATCTTCTTATATTGCTTGTTCTACCTTGATCACTGCCGCTTGATGCCAATAAAGTTCAGAGTTCAAGTTGCTCTTAAATTGTCGACCATCTTTTGCTGTTTAACGCAATCAAAAGCTTTTCGATAATCGATGATGTTTCTACACCTTTGTGTCAGTACAAAAGAGGTTAACGCGTGCCCAATCCATTTCGAAATCCAAACTGACTGTTGTGCATTTGGCCTGATCCGCATGTGGATGAGGATAAGGATAATTTTTAGTAAGGGGAACATAAAACTTATTATTCGATAGTCATCAAATTGTGAGAATTTGGCAATGTTATAAATGTTGACTTTAACCGGTCTAATGGTATCTTGCCTGGGTTATAGCAGCGAATAATAACTACGATAAGAAGATTCACTCTCCGCGGCGGCACGTCAACGGTATGTCTCCTTCCCCGCGCGAAAACTAGCATGATACTGGCATGTGACCTTTGGACCCGGCACACACTGGTCAAATTTCTAGGAAAGCTGGCCATAATAAGGTTTACCGGAAATAAGACATACAAGTTATTAAGTATTACACGTTTAATATATCGTGTTTCAGAGAAATAATTGTTGAATTTTTTGCTCATCTTCTATATTTATATATAGGGAGTATCAATTATCACTAACGATAAAAATCATGTATAAAAATCATTTGTATGTTCATAAATCGTTTAGAAAATGATTTTGAAAATTAAGGGCTCCTTCGTTGTAAAGAAAAGGGTTTTAAATTTTTAATTCGATGATCCAAATTTTGTTTTTGCAAAGGTTAATTCAGGAGTCTCACGAGCAAAATGAATGTTAAGCGGACGACAGAAACGCGTTGATGAGGGCCTGAAATTTTGCCATACATGTATTTCAGAGTTATCGTTTTCTTTCTTAAATTAATCTAATAGGAACGAAACTAGTAAAAAATATAGAAGCATCAGTGCAGCTGTTGTTCAAAAACACTTGCTTATATTCTGACTATCCCAAGGTAATATTAAAGCCATATTTACAAATTAAAACTAAATTATAAATTTTTATCTGCTGATTCAGCCAAAGTATTTATTACCTCTTTTTTATAATAACACCAGTCTTGCATCAGCAATAATGATTCTGCCGAAATTTAAGCTTCAGTTTCACTTACTACAATATCATGGGATTAGGGGTAGGCGACAATAATCGATTATTCGATTCACTTTTAAGAAATTACCGATTAATCGACTTATCGATTAATATTTCAGAAAATAACGATGATCGATTAATCGGTTATTTAGTTGTTTGCTAAAATATTAAGCGTTTAATTGATTATTCAATTTCTTGCCCACCCGGTACCGATGACTTTACAACAGATATAGCTTTTAAAATTCCAATAATTTAATAATGCGTTGAGGTAAGGGTAATTTAAATGACATTTGTAAATACTTTCAGTACAATATATGAAGCAAAAAAAAAACAGAGAAACGTAAATGCTCAAACAAGACAGCAGCAGGGAAAGCTGCGCACGTTACAAATTTAGCCAATAAGGGATCCTCATTTGCATTTTAAGATCCTTTACACAAATAGTACACTATGTAAAAATCGACGTCTCCTATTGGTTGATCCATCTCATATTACAATATGTCTTCGTGATGCAATCAATTTCTGCCAAGAGCTCTCGGGAGTGTCGTGGTGTAGAGGTTTAGACAGCTGGGTCTCACCTAGACGGCCTGGGTGCGATCCCCGTTCCTTTTTTTTATTTTTTTTTAAGTTTATGTTTCTAAACAGTCTTTTTCTTGATTTTGGGTACGTCTAGGATTAGTTTGGGTATGTCTTGGGTTAGTTTGGGTTAGCACCTGGTTAGTTTCCTTTCTTTGAGCCCCCGTAGCGAGCGAAGTGAGCGGAGGGCCATGCGAATTGACCAATAGGAGAGGCCGATTTTTTATAGGGCACTATTTGTGTAAAGGATCTTATAACGCTCCTCATTTCGACGCGCTATTTTCTGATAATCTGGCTTCAGTACTTCAGTTGTTGCACAATTAGGTATAACACCAACACATATCCTCAACGGACTGTTAGCACCTTAGCTGTGTAGTATATCAGTCTTTATCTTTTTATTATGTATTTGGGCAAAACTATTTGATAAGAAGGATCACGTTCCGCGGCGGCATGTCAACGATATCGGCAGGCCATGATACAAATAAAACAATCATGTTGGCAGGCGACCTTTGACGCGGCGGCCATAGGCCAGCTCATCCTTTTGTCAGATTAATTTTCAGGCCTAAATTATATAGTCGAGTCAATATTCGATATAAGATAATATCGCTATTTTTTAGTTGTATTGTATTACAAAATAGGAATGAAATATACAGTAGAAATATTGTGCGAAACCTTTAACCAATTTTAAAAACACCCAAAAGGCCAAAATTTAATTAAATATTAAAAGATGGGGAAAAATCGAGCAATATTTTCTTCTTGATGTCTTTTGTCAGAATATTAGTATTCGGAAATATAGTGAAATCATTAGCACAAAATAAAAATCTTTTAAATATTAATTATTACATACCTTGAGTATTGTTATCAATAATAACTAATTAAAAACGTTAACAGATTTTTGAAACAGCCTGTTGAGTACAAACTTTATTAAAAAATTTATTTGGTGATAATAATAAAAAAAAACATAACGTAAGTTTGACATGGAGCTGCAAACAATTCAGAAGATATCAATTGTGTTTTTCCAAAGCCAAACAGAGTGTTAGAGTGCTATAAATAATTTCGTCATAAATTTGATTAAATATACCGCAAACGAAAATATCGTTTATGGCCAGCTTTTATTTAAATTCAACCTGTGTGCGGCGAAATTCGCCGATCGTTACCAGGCAACGAAGAAATTAAACGACGATCCCTTTGTAGTGCTCTCTTGTCATTAAGTGTACCTTCTTGTCGTAGTTAATATTCGCTGGTTATAGATTCTGTTAAATATTAACGAGATTAAGTCCAAATCTACGATTACTGCACGAACAGCTTCATCTCTCGTTATTTCTGGAACTCTGTTAATTATCTTGTGGTTTAGCGATGATGGTAAGTGAGGTTATTTGGTTATTATTGTCTCTTAGGATTGTTGCTTATATATCGACTCGTCATTTCCTCAATTTTTTTATGTCATCTTTAAGATGACATATTTTTCTTGGAGTTGTTCAATCTCTAGGTATTTTATCGCTGAACTGCGCTAAACTCTCTCTCCTGTCATTTCTTGTGCCAAAACCATATGCTGTTCTTATGTTATCTCCATCAGCACCACAACCAATTTTGGCGTTAAAATCTCCGATAACCACCGTTATCTCGCCTTTTTTTGTGAGTCGCATTATTTCCTCTATTTTGTTGTAAAATTCTTCGATTTCCTGATCTGGTTTTTCTCCTAGGGCATAGATCTAAACTACATTTAAGGACCTGTGGGTTATTTATTACTTTAATAACGCCACTCGATCGCTCAAATAAACAAAGTCTATGACCGATTGCTCTATTCTGTCGGGAACGAGATTGGCTATGCCATATCGGTGTTCTAGATCAATTTCTACCAAACAATAAATATAGCTTCTATTTGTTTTTTGTCTTCCAGAACCAGCCCATTTTTAGTTCGCTCTATCCCAGAATATCGATATTCAATCTGCTCATCTCAGTTTTTGCAAGTTTCCCTACCACAAAAAATACTTATGCACGTTCCAGGTGGCAATAATTATACGTGTCATACATTTGCATCTTTCACTGTTTCCATGACCTCTCATACCAGGTGATGTACGGGGGGATTCTTGGCACCACCCATAAAAATAAAGAGAGTGTTTCATTCTTATGGGAAAATTGGCATTGAGTTTTGACGCACTGCGCAATTCCAGCCGCGCATGGAGGCGCTAGCGTCAGTGGAACTAAAAGCACAGCTTACTATAAATTATCAAGTAAGCTGTGCTAAAAGTATGCTGTCGAGAATTCATAAATGCCGGTTTGACGGTTGTTGATTAAAGAAAGCCGGTTTAATCAATTTATTATTTTAATTTAAAATTGTTCTGGAGCGATGGTGGATGGAGTTATTGGTTGTGCGAGTAGCAGCCGTTGGTAAGCAGCTATTTTCTGTTGTGAATTTTGTTCTTGAAATATTTAAAAACTGTTAAATTTTATTTTTGGTTCTATTCGAGTTAATTAGTTTTTGAATATTAGAAATATATTGTGATACGTCAACACTATTTACCTATTTTGTTCCGTTAAGAGATTTTTTTTATGTTATTTTGATTGCATGTTTTTTAATAAACTTTGTAACAAAATGCAAAATGTGTATATTTTCTTTCTTACACCCTAAACTATTCTTCGGTCCAAACAACGCCTAAAGTTTAATGTATACTCGCATTTAATTCAACCAGGCGCATTATGGATTTATCTGCGATAAACTAATGTATTTACAGGTTCCTCTCTTTGCTTTAATCTCGATTAAGAAAAACGCTGTAATAATTTGTTGCAGATAAATTCATAAACCGTCTAGTTTATGGAATACGACTAAAATAAAAATAACATTTGAATAGCCCGCTGCCTTTCTTCTGACGATAAAACAGGAACATGTTTTGTCAACATAGATTATTTGCATTAGTTCAGTAAGCCGCCCTTAGTGTCGTGTAAGTAAACATCATACGTCATTATTGTCAACTGTCATTAAACGGTGTGCCAATATTTTACAAGGGAATGGATACTCTCTTTACTTTTATATTCCTCTATGGCACCACCCGGATTTAATAGTGATGGTAATAACACTCAAATTATTTTCTGTCTTTTTGTCTATGTAAAGTTTTGGTTTGGATTACTGTGGATCTAAATCAGCAACTACTCTAGTACCTCGAGAACAACAGAATAATCAGCGATAATCAATACGGCTTTCGCAAAGAGAGATCGACAGGACGACAGGAGATATATTGACCTATGTCAATCATATATGGAGTAGGGCAATTGTGAACTACGGAGAGTCTCGAGCGATTGCGTTGGATATTTCGAAAGCATTCGACAGAGTTTGGCAGGACGGATTGCACAACAAACTGCCGTCCTTCGGACTGCCAGTGTCTCTCTGCAGCTGGCTTACCAGTTTCCTTAAGAACCGATCTCTGCACGTTGCAGTTGATGGACACATCTCAGACACATTTACCATTGACGCGGGCGTGTCCCAGGGCGCAATACTTTCACCAACTCTGTTCCTCATCTATGACCTGTTGACCGAAACGAATAATCCTGCTTACAGTTTTGCAGATGACAGTACCCTTGTCTCCCAATTTAGATCAGAAAAGCCTTTACTAGTCACCGCAGACAGGAGCAGATTACAGCCATTAATCAAGACGTGGAGAAAGTTCAAACTTGGGACGACAGAAATTTGGTCCAGTTCAATGCAGCAACAACCCAAGCAGCCACGTTTACCAAGAGGGCCAATACGGCGGGCCCTGACATCATTATGGCAGGATCGGCCATTCCTTCATCCTCTTCAATCGGACTACTGGGTGTCTCGGTCAACAGCAATATGTCCTGGCATGACCACGTTGCTAACATCGCAAAATCAGCCTCCCAGAAGCTTGGTGCGCTATTTTGCAACAAAAAACTGTACACACCGCAGCAGTTGCGCCTGCTCTACAAAGCGCAAATAAGACCGTGCTTAGAATATTGCTCACACATCTGGGGTGCCGCACCACAGCAACCCTAAAGCTGCTGGATTCCATTCAGAAGAGAGCTGTGCGTCTAGTCGGCGCGGCGACCCGAAGTTGACCCGGAATCTGGACAGTCTGGAACCGCAGACATGTGGCCAAGATGTCCCTGTTTTACAGATACTTTCACGGCAGATGTTCCCAGGATTTAGCCCGTCTCATCCTGCCCCTGGCGACGTATGTCAGGCAGTCAAGACAGACGGCAAGAGCGCACCAGTTCTTCGTACAACTGGAAACACCCAGAACATCGCTTTACAAGAACTCCTTTGTCTGGGGCAATGCATCACTGTGGAACTCACTCCCAGGACATCTGTTTCTCCCTAATTACAACCTACAATTATTCAAGAACCGTGTCAATCAACATCTTCGCACACACACCGCTCGTCGAGCGCCCTAGGATCTTCCTTTAGTATGTGTGCCAATGCCATAAAAAAAATATCTCCAACATGATTTTACTACAGCTGAGAATACTGATTTTCAAATAAAAATTATCCATGCTCTGAATAAAAAGTATTCCATCCGAGGCATTTATGAGGATTATTTCGAGCTCTGGATACGGACAGAGAATTTAAGATAACTTTTTAAATTTATATTTCATGGCATCATTGCGAACCGGATAACAGGTCAAATTTCTGAAGTTTTTAAAAATAACTTTAGTCCTAGATTTTAATTATACTAAGCTCATTAAAAGGTAATAGTTTTACAACGTATTAAATCCCACAATTCTGAGGAAAATGCATTTATTACAGATTTGAGGGTATATATTATATATGCATTACATACATAAAATTATACTAACCTTCTTGACATGAACGACCAAGATTATAATTTTGTGTCATTGACATCGTTTAAATTAAAAATGTAACTCAGATAGAAATAATTTCAGTCTAATTCGTCCTAAACATGAGACTTGGTAATAAGACCTGAAAATAACATCTGTCCCAGCTTTAATGCGCGTTTAGCGGTCAATAGGTTATTCGACATAATTGTCATAAATTAACACAGCCATTATAAAATTAATGACCGTTTGTTGACTAAACCAATTTTGAATCCTTTATTGGACAAGTTGTACCTCAAAATTATTTTTAAAGAGCTGATAAAATGTTTTAATCGTC
>MU181946.1:224179-261304 GCA_016904865.1 Pissodes strobi
AAATGATTTATAATGACCTAATAAATCGCCGAATGGAAATATTTAGTTCCAGTGACAACTTCTGGGAGTGATCAACTCAATAAAGTGATTTTTCTACACCTATTAAAAAGGTGATATTATATTGTTATATCGATTTTAGTTACTTTGCAGAACGTGCATGATCAGACACGAACATTCCATGATAATCAAGAATTAAATTTGTTGCGCAAATACAATAGTAATAACAAAACTAACTGTTTTCTTTATAATATTGATATTACAGTATCTATATTTATTATTAAGCAAGCTATTGTGAATCGAGATGCGGTGGATGAACGGTTATTTGCTTTTAAATTGATTGAATGGCTTGAAGGCTAGAGGTGATATATACTTTTATTAGAGAATTAATAATTTTTTAATGACCAAATCGGTATATATCGTAAGGTGAGATGCTTTCGCGACTTACCCCTGTATATGCAGTAAGAAAAGTAAAAAATCTTCCCGGGTCCGTTGGCCCACTGTTGAGCCCTTTGATGCATCAATGGAAATTTCAGGCTTCTTGAGACATCAGCAAGGTTTTGTGAGAAAATAAAAATGTTTGCTGATTATATTTTAGATTGAAAAATACATCTCATCGCGACCTGAAAATCCCACGACAGTCCTTCTTTATTGATCATTTTATAAATATTGAAAAATCGAAAAATTAAATAAATAAATTCAGCGGATTTTCTGCATTGTTTTAACGTTTTTATTTTGTGGTTACTTGTAAGCATTATTATCCTATCAAGCGCATTAAGTTCTTGCCACTTGCTTTTTGTTAAAAACCATCTGATATTAGACTTGAGGGCTCTATCTCCGTGTCCACCTGATTTCATGACAAAAACTAATGGATATCAATTAAAATGGCGCGTTTCTTATTTTACCAGATGTTCAGTCAGATGTAGTCAAGTAGATCGAGACAGTTTCTTTATTAACCGGTGAAATATTGATGATTTTCGAAATTAGCCGCAATTTTTTTAGTTCATCGCTGGATACTTCGAGGTGCAGTATTCTGGTTTTAGTTTTGTTAATGCAAAATGACGATAATATTTTTAAATTAGTCCACCCACCGAAGGATAAGATAAGCCAGCTGATCAGTGACGTGCCCTAAAACCTACTGATAGATGTTCGGTGAAATAAAATAGCAAAGAATCCATATACTTCTTCCCCAGCAAACCAATTCACACATCGACCATACACGTCTGTTTAATAATCGTTACACGTTATGAATATTTACATCATTAATGCAATAACATCTTCATTAAGAAGCGCAAAACAAATTATAGTAAGTATGTTATGTATTGAAAGGCGAATGTTTTCAATATCCTATTAATTAAATCATATGCATAACTCTTGAGAAATGTATTTATTATTCATTTACGAGGTAATTACTGCGTTCATACTCGTATAATATGTCGGAGCATTGCCTTTATATTTATCGAAATAATAATAATGCGAAATATTTCATAATTAAAAGATAACAACTAAATAACATCAGTCGGGAATGGTTGGATTTAACCTATAAAATAACAGTGCAGGTTTTAAAAAACTTCAAAAATGTCGGAAATATATGCATAATGTAGGTATAGTCTGTAGGTCAGTTTAAAATATACGAGTCTGAAGATAACAGGTTCAACATCTAAGAATCTAAGAAGTAGCTTTTGGTCTCGAAGCTACTTCTTAGATTTATACTAGGCCTAGGGAAAAGTCAAATATATCACCATCTGTGTGTCTCAACTGACCAGAATGTGACCTCAGATAAAACATGTTGTATGTCGGAAAAACGGAAAAAACGAGGTCTAGGTTTTTATCTTTTTTTCTCAAAAAGTATTTTTGTATTTTTTTTTTTTAGAAAAGCAGATTATTTGACTAGAATCAACGCCTAAAACTGTATTAGAAGACAATTTGGAAATTATAATACCTACGACTTCAACAGCCAAGCTTAACATAAAACTCATGGATTATTCTTTCAGGACCACGCCTAAGCTTTGTTAATTAAGTCAGATATTAAAAGGCACTAGTTCATACTACTTATTTTACTTTTAAGCATTTAAATTTATCCCAGCTTGGATTGACACCTTGTTAGCCCACTGTTCCTCGTTACGTGCTTTTAGAACTTGCATCTCTTTTTGCTTATCATATAAAAAAATGTTTTATTGATAAATTAGGTATAATTTTTTAGGGCTAACCGGAAGGAACAGTATTCTTGCCGTTAAAAAAATTACTTAAGGTTAGGCCAGAAGCTGACATAAATGCATTGATTCAATAGGAACCAATGTTGAAAAATGCTTAATATTTAATTAGGCTCTGGAGAGCATAAAGCATGTCAAATTAAATATGTCAAAATTTATTTTATATATTCATTGTATTCAGGAAAATATGGGGATTTAAGGATTAGAACGTTGTATATTACAAAAATATGATACAAACTATATATATAAAAATTTTATTTGTAGCCGAAAATTTTCTATAGGCCACCCTTTCCTGTACAGAATTCATACTCGTCAGTAATTTAATGGATTTTGGAGGTTGAATACGTTGCTCTGGAGGTGCTTCCAAGAGCACTATAATCAAGTAAAATAAAAACAAATTTACGTTCAGCTGAAACAAATCATAAATTGGCTTATTCTGGAGAAATATTAATAACCTAGAACATATTTAAAAAACATTTATTAAATTAATATAGTTCTGGTTTATCTAGGCCAGATTTCCAATTTCCACAGTGTCTGTAAAAATAACAATACGCCTCCGTAATTATTTCTAATTTAAATAGTCAGACGTTCAACATAAATATCGCACTAACTGTGTGGTTGTCGGATTATGCAAACTAGACTAATATCGTGTGAAATTACTAATTAGCCATAAAACATTCGTATTCCTGCTATTTTGAAGAAATTGATGTGTGAAATAGTATGGTGCCAGATAGGAAATTACTGTCTTCATCAACATTTCCTTATAGATGTTTCACGTATATGCTGTGAATAAATTAGATAAAGTAGATCAATAAATGGAAAAATAGAGATAAATGTACTTTTTAAAGTTGTTACATGTGATTATAGATAGCGTTTGACTAAAAACAATTGTTATAAAAGATATGATTAAAAATGAGTAGCAATTTAAACAAAAAGTTTATGAAAAAAATTTAGTAATTTCGCATGATTACGCGGCATTTTGAAGACCATACAAAATATTTTATATTATTTATATTACCAATACTGTAAGTAGGTAGAACCTGTTAATAGTGGTAATTCACACAAAAATTTAAATAAATCGAAGTCTTAAAATGAGCATAAAAATTCAACTTGCCTTGCCACACGTGAACTCTGATGATTGATGGCGTTCAACGCTTTTCTCAAATCAAAAAAAAAATAGCTATTCGACTAATTGGACTGCCTGTAGTGATGATTTTTTTGGCAAATCCATGGATATTCCAAATCTTTGGCTGAAAGTCTTATCAACCACCTCCAAAGGGTTAACAAAACATTCAACAGGTCGTATACGTAATACATAAGCAACCACCTAATATAATGGTCATTCGATGAAATCGGGATAGTACTGTTTCCTCTTCTATTATATTATTTATTATTCTCTTACTAATGAGAATGAAGCCCAATAACTACCCATGTATCATGTTTGTATCACCATTGAAGTTGATGAAAAGACGCCCGGAAGACCTCCAAGAACCTAATCAAATAATATACAGGAACCAGCATCAGCATGCTGATGGAATCAAACTCTTATAAGGTCCGTACATACAACAATTGGGCCCTGTTATGCAAAAAGCTACCAACCCTCATTACATGGAAAAATGAGATAATCGGGTATTCTGGTCAATAATTTATACTTCTTTATTCTGCAAGAACCTTCCAACCCAATGTCGACTCTAGACCTAGAAAATTTCCATGCGTAAAAATCAGTGAATAAAAATATGTACTCTTCAGTTTAGCTTAAAACTTCCAACCCACTTGGTTAACTGACTAGATTAGAGAATTTAAATTACACGGTCTGCATTAGCCATCCAAGTACATAATAATAATTATATTCAGTACATTTCTAAACTAGATTTACCTACGATCATTTTGTATATTTTACAATAGTTCCTGGGATATTATTTATATAAAATTTAATTTAGTCTAATCCTTAGGGTAGAGATGCACCTAGTTAAATATAATTCTTAAAGAAGATACATTGTGGGTTACCTATAGATATATTGTGGGTTGGTAGGTTCTTGCAGATTGACATTTAAGGCAAATATTACAAATTCTTATGTACCAGAATAGTAATAAATATTAATAATTTATTATTTAACTCATTTTGTATATTTTATAATAGTTTCTGAGATATTATTCAATTAAAATTTAATTTAGTCTGATCCTTAGAGTAGAGATGCAACTAGTTAAATTCTTACAAAAGATACATTGTGGGTTAGATTGTGTGTTACCTATAGATATATTGTTGGTTGGTAGGATTTTGCAAATATTACAAATTCGTATGTACCAGATTAGTAATAAATAATTATTTAACTTGAAATGCTTTTAATACGAAGTGGGGTGTTCTTGATTTAACCAATGCTTGCATAAAAAAATCCGTTGTTGCAGAAGAATCACAGGCTAATAATAGTGGGATAGTTAAAAATTTTGGACAAAACAGAACCTGAAGTGTTTAAACCTAATTCAAATAATAATGCACTAAATTTATTGGAATATGCAATTAATGACACTGATGATGTTTAACAAGAGACTACCATGAGAGATTCTAAGCAGACTTAAGAACCTGCAAGAAATGATGCATCTTATATCGGCAGATACCTCTGCCCTTTTATACCCACTTAAAATCTGGCAAAAATATTGTTGAAGATGTAGATGGATTCGACGTGTAGGTGCTAGATTTTAATGTTGATACAGTGTAGATGCTTAAGTTAACCGAATTTTGTATTTTCCTTTCATTATTCTTAAATATAAAAATTTGTTGTTACTTGTTTTCGCTTATTTTTATTTTGCAAAATCCTACCAAGCCAGAAAATTTTTCTTATTTTTGAAAAAATTAAAATAAAAACGTGTCATACTGTATAGTAAGAGAATACTTGTGCTATTGCTACAAATTGTTTGTACTCAAGTTTGTATGCCATTGATACAGAATAATTTATAATTTAAAAAAAATTTCAAACACGGATATCTCCCAATTATTGCTTGGAAGCTTTTTGCATAACATGGCCCAATTAAGTGGAACCTTGAGAAGTACCTTATTTTAATTCCTATACACAATGCCATGGAAAAATGTGGTCCTTCATTGTGTGTTATACATAGAATCTGAAGCTTACATGCTGATATGAGTAAAGAAATATTAATTTTCATAATTTTAACCTGATTATTGATAGAGTCCAATGCTTTTCACGAGTCAAAATATAGTTCTTCGGCTGATTGGACAGTCTTTATTTACTACCTCAATATTACAAATCTTTCGCGGCAAGGCAAGTCTTGGCTTAACAAAGTATTCAAGTTTAAAAGCAATGGAGAAAATGGGCATTTCAACTAGATATTACTCTCAGGACAACTATGAGAGCTCAGGGAAAATTTTTACTCCCATGAAGATTAACATTACATGTTGGCCAATTTTAATAAGTTTTTCATGAGAGGAATATCTTAGGCTTTTAAAAACATGTCGCCTTTATTGAACGTAATGTTTTATTATTAAATTATTTTGTTGCTTATGAAGTGGCAATTTTCTCTTACTATTTTCAACTAATTATCTAATAACTATCTTTCTTTTTCAGGTAAGTGACTAGTTTATGCAGGCGAAGAAGTAGTAAGTCCATTCATACTAGTTTATATTACATCGTCCGCATCTTATGAAGACATGAAGGCATGTTTCTAGTTAAAGTTTAGACTGATTTGGGTGCCCCAATACATTATTTTTCAAAATTAATATCGTAACGGAGTTAGCATAATTGAAAATGTATTTAAGCGTAAAAGTATTTTGTTATATATCAATTTGCTTCTCTCTACGACTACATGATGCATAGCGAAAATTGAACCATTTCAACCGTTCGAATGCCACTTGATCCGGTAAAAAGCTGTGATACATGATCGCAACAGAAATTTCGATCGGATGTAATAATCCAATTCGATATTATTTTACAAGATATTAAGATGTTCTGTTTTCGTGCGGAAAACAAGATTACAACTTTTTTGATCTATAGAGTGCTCCTAGCTTTTGTGCTACTGCCTTGGCGATTTTAGTGACGTGATTACGCCAAGATATATTGTTTTCTACTTTAATGCCCACCAAGCTTATGGATGAGGCCAGAGTCAGTGTTTGTCCTGTCATTGATAAGCCAGATCCTGCGGTGTTTGCTTTTTTTGCGAAAATAGCTGCTTTCCTGCGTTTAACTGGAGATTATTTTCTTCACCTCATTCCACGATGATACTCATATCCTCACTAATGGCTTCAATCTGATTTTCTCGCTCGCGTTGGGAATGAGCAGCGGTCATTGGAGTTCGCCACATGAATGAAGATATAAGAGTGTTGTCTGCAAAGCTGTAAATAGAATTGTTTGTCCTATCTAAGAAATCGTTGATATAGAGCAGGAACAGTGTGGGAGATAATATACACCCTTGAGGACCTCCTGCATTGATTTTAAATTCCTCCGAGAGATGTCCATCAATAGCACTCGGATGCTTTTATCCCTTAAGCCATAGAAGCAGTGCTGGTGGTAGCCCGTATGCTGTCAATTTGCTTAATAATCCATCATGCCACACCCTATCAAATGCTTTGGATATGTCGAAAGCCACTGCACGAGATTCGCCGTAGCTCTCGATGGCTTTGGTCCACGGTAGGTCACGTAAGTCAGGAGATCTCTTTTTGGTCTGTGCTTGCGGAAGCCATACTGGCGATCGCTTATGATGCCTGCCGATTCGAGATATTTTAGGAGCTGTTCGTTGATCAGTTTCTCTATGACTTTGGACATGATGGGAACTAAGGCAATTGGACGATAGTTATTTGGAATCGTTTTTTTTTACCTTTCTTCGGGATTGGTTGCACCTGAGCGCATTCCTAGCTAGAAAGCATGCAGTTCTGTATGATAGGGAGAAAAGCCTGCATATATAGTGGAGCTGTTAGGTAAGTAGTACATTTCTTAAGCACTATTGCTGAAATGCCATCCAGTCCTGTGGCCTTGTTAGTAGCTATTCTTTTCTTCGCGTTGGCGAAATACCAGGCCTGGCATTGAGGAATTCACTCTCGGGATAGTTGGGGGAGCCTTTCCTTGTTCTTTGACCGTTTTCGCTATTGAGCCATCATCTTTGACCAGTGCGCATTTCTAGCAAGAAAGCATGCAGTTCTGCATGATAGGGAGAAAAACCTGCATAGTTAGTTCAGAAGCACATTTGTTAAGCACTATTGCTGGAACGCCATCCGGTCCTGTGGCCTTGTTAGTGTCTAGGCTTTTCAGTGTTCGTTTCACTTCGCGTTGGCGAAATACCAAACCAGGCATTAAGGAATTCACTCTCGGGATAGTTGGGGGAGTCTTTCCTTGACTCGTTCCTTGATGATCTAAGGTAGAATTTGATGCAAAAATGTTCGCTTTTTCTTTGTCCGTTTTCGCTATTGAGCCATCATCTTTGGCCGGTGGTGGGATTCACGTCTTTGAGAAACCGTGATTGATAGCTTTGGCAATGGACCAAAAGGGTCTTGATCCGTTAGGACAGTTGAGAAACTTGTTCTTGATATGCTCGTTATATACCTCCTTGCTCTCGTCAATGGCCCGCTTACACTGGTTGCTAGTGTGAAATAATCCGTTTCAGATAAAACTGTTTTGTAGGGCATTTTGCCTAATGTTTCAAACCCCAACTTAGTTAATGTTCCAGTAAGGTTACCTTCAAGTTCCAATCTTCTTTAATGTTTAGTAAATTTATTTTTATGATGCACTTTCTACCTTCATTCGGTTGTATAGAATTAAAGTTATAAATCTTGTACTTAATCAAAGTTTGATTAAAGATACCAGGATTGGCTGAAAATTGGTTGCGTCCGATCGGTTGTTGTGAATCCGATATTTTACATACAAACTAAAATTCAAATATTGCCACTCTTCATAACCGGATTGATTTTCTAAGCATGCACACTCCCTCATAACCCGTTCCAGCTCGTCGACATTCTGTGGAAAAAATACTGCCCCACTGTTTGATTAGCTAAGAGATCGCACCAAACATTGGTTTTAAAATAAAATTGGTCTCTATAGTCGATCAAAAATTAGAGTTCCCATCGCTTCACCAGAGGCAGTTCCGTGAGGACACCACTTTTGGGTCATCTTGTACTTTTCAATTCAACCAGGAATAAAATAAAATCTGCGTTTCAAAAACCTTTTGGTATATAAATAAATCTGGGTTTATAAGGACGAAATTTTTTTAATTTAAGAATTGCACCTGCGGAGGATTTTGACACATTACACAAGCGTCTCTAATATTTTTCTTAATGAAATTTTCGGATGTACAATCACCGCTTACGAAAGTACCATCTAATTTTCTTCGTTTAAGGTCCTGAGTTGTCGTTTTTTCTTAAAAATATCTTCAATGGGTCCAGTAGTTTTAAATCTGCACATAGCGTTTGTGACAGTGGCATGGAAAATTGATTTTTCTGAGTGTCTAGGGATAAAAATATATGCGGCCTTTTTGTGTGTTTTATAACAATTTTTGGATAATTACCACTATTTAAATTTTTTCTATTTTTGGTAACTTAACAACCATTATCAGTTTATTAAAATCGCTAAATGTTCAGCCTACAAAATTCAAAACTGACAAAATTATCAAAGATTTATATTTCTATAGCAATAATAATTAGGTATTATTAAGTTATTTATTTTTGTGAATCTTTAAACCTAATACTTCCTGATTAACGCTCATCTCGTTAAGTTCAGTTATAGTTTATTGAAATGCAAATACAACCAATATTTGAACTATTGCATATATGAGCAGAAATTATAATTCTCAAGAATATTTTCTTATTATATTTTGCTATGCAATGAAAATCAAGGGTACTTCATGTTCTTTATATGTTCAGTATTTCAATGTTCCATCTAAAGTAAACTAATTTAGGGTGATTCATAAATGCCCATGCATTCCCATCGGTACCTTCTCCAACTACTGAAAATAAAAAATCAGCAGAAGTGACATCAATGCCAAAATATCTACAATAACTGAAATAAATCCTGGCAAATTAAAAATGGTTCTCTAGTATTATCGTGGCATAGAGCATCATAATCGGATTGATCGAAAACAAAACGCAACACATGTTAATAATTTAGCGACATATTAGATAGCTTAATGACAATCTGACAAGAAGTGTAGGTTACTCCTGAACACGCCGATCAACTAATTTAACAACCGATCGCTTAACCGAACATACCTTTTAATTAGGTATAAGAGTTTGCTTCGGATAGTGAACCGTCCGTTCATCGTTAGAATCATTAGATGAAGGTAGAAGCCGTTAATTACGTTTAATTGGAGCTTAGAAAATCGTTAAATAATTCAAAACAATTATTAATAAATCAAGAAAATGTTCGAAACGAGACTAAACCTCTGTGCATGGTTAACATGGACATGCAATGCACGGTTTCTATTGATTTCCTTATAAGGGACTAAATATTTTAGGTCCGGCCATATAGATTGAAGGAATGCCCTAGATAAATATCTGAGTTTATAAATAATATACGACAGCATGCTGAAATGTTTCAATAAAATGGAGATTTCTTGTTCACTGGATATTAATGTTTTCACATTCATAAATGCATATCGAAGAGCTGAATTAAATTAGAAGTCCATGTAATCTGTATTCTGAATTTATTTTAGCATTTTAGAAATGTTCTTGGGAATCGTATTCAAGCGAGCAAAAATACCCATACATTTTACATGCTAGGTAATAAAGTTGTATATTTTAAACCCACATAGTTATGTGTATATACCACAGCAATTAGAATTACATACTTTTGATTTTTTTATTTTCACAGTTGTATAATAAATTGATTCGTTTCTTAGTTTGTCATAGAAGTAAATACTGATGATAACTTTTATTTTAGTACATCTAATACCACATATTTAGCTGAATTGACCATATGCATATGTAATAATAGTGATTGATTCAAAACTGATATGTTTTTTCCTGCTAGAAAAATACTGGTCTCTAAATTTAAAATATATCTGAGGCAGCATAGCATGTATTAGTACTAATGTACTGACAACATCAGTATCGTTTCATATATGCACTATTTTATGTCGCATATAATCAATCAACTGGACTGAGGCAATATTTTTAATTTATCAATATTAACACAAAATGAAAATACTCTATTCAAATGGTAATTCTTAGAAGGTATCTAAAGTGGAAAATTAAACAATATTATATATAGTATAAATAGCTTAATTTTCTTGTTGATGATTAAATTAAAAGTTCATGTTAAATATGCTGGAAAAATGCATCCCACTTCTAATATGTTACTCGCTAAATAAGTGTTCTTGCGAGACCACATGTGACGATGCCGCGAAAGATATTTTGCACCACCCGTTGGCCGGCAAACGATTTCGGTTTTGTTCCCATCCAATTAAAATGGGTCGAGATTAGAGTTTATATTGACAAAACCAGATTTTTATCCACTGCGATTTGCATATTAAAATAAGGAGTTTAGGTTCTGTTTGCGTTAATTCTAACCGAGAAATCAACCTCGTTCGTTATTTTATTTAGGAACGTCACCCCTTTGAGAGGCCTAATCTCATTTATTGAAATGTTATGCATTCGTGTATTATCCCTAGTTGTTGCAGCATCATTGCCTTAATATTGCATTAAAACTAGCTTACTTTGGGTTAGTTAGTTAGAGTTACTTCTTAAAGTACAAAGAAGTGAAAGAAAAATAATAATTTGTCACTTTACTTAAGTCTGAAATGAAAGAAAGTTTGAAGTACGCGTAAATCTTCAGTCATTACACAGGTTTTGGATGTGATGCACCACCATTTCAAAATGTTTAAATTTAAGAAAAATATTTCAGGCTTAATCCAAATTGCATAATACTATTTTCGTTTTAATTAAAGTTGATCTTTAAACGGTAAAAAAATGCTTCTAAGCCATTAACGCATTTTTGGATGATTTTTAATCACCTGTCCTTATTAAGTGTGGTTTACATAAGTGTGCTCTAAGGAAATTGTAGCAATTAGTTCTCTTGAACAATTCATAACAAATTCTGCACTTTCAAATTTTAAAAATAAATTTATTGTGTCCCGCAGTTACGTTTTGTGAAATATTGTAAAGATCCTGAAACTTTTACCAATTTAATACCATCTCTGATCTTCTTTAACCCGTTAAAAGCTGAAACTTGTAATTTCTTTTAAATTTTAGTTAATATTGTATTAAAGAACACTCTTGAAAAAAAGATGCTAGTTTAAAAAAACCTGAAAATTTTCATGCGATAGGCTCTGGTGGCAATAACTTTACGGAAAAAGATAAAAATACAATTTCAGAGACAACTTATTAATTTAAAGGAAGAGTTATACAAAAGTTTCTAACGAAATTCTCATTATTTCGTTGTGTAAGATTTTTCATCGATTAGTGATCAACTTATCCCGCCCAATATTTCCAGTTTTACGTTGTACAATTCGTCGGCATCTCGGTATCAAAGGAGAGGCCAGTAAAGGGACCATATGGATGGATCAGTAGCTTACACAGCTCCGCGAGAATCAAACTAGCCACCTTACAAAGACAAGCATGTCTGGCAATTAGTACTGCCTTCGGCACTACACCCACGGCAGCGCCTGAGTGTCTTCTAAATCTGCCACCTCTCCAAATCGTACTGAAGAGGGAGGCCAGATGGGCTATGTATAGATTGACTCAGGCGGTGATGAACATGGTGCCCAACAAGCTGATAAACACTAATGAGCAGGACAGTGTGTTGGGTCTACCATCAGATAGTATGCCTACCAAAACTAACTATTCATATCTATGACGTCTTCCTACCAGAGAGGAACGAATGGCCAAAAGACTGGGTTACACTGGACCATAAACTTACCTGGAACAAGCATCTTGAAAACACCATCTCTAAAGCCTCAGCGGCAATCTAGACATGCCGCAAACTAGTTGGCAAAACATGGGGCCTAAAACCAAAAATGGTATATTGGATCTACCTAACAATAAGAAAGCCCACGGTCACCTATGCCGCGCTGGTATTGTGGCCAAAAACCCAGCAGGTCACCGCTCGGACCAAACTTAATAAAGTGCAAAGGCTGATATGCCTGGGAATAACAGGGGCAATGTCAACGTGCTCTACCGCAGCCTTAGAGGTACTGCTGAACATGCCTCCTCTGCATCTCAGTGTGAAGAGTGAGGCGATTACCAGTGCTCACAGGCTATTCCAAATAGGCAAATTCAAGCCTGGAGATTTGAATGGTCACCTGCTGGAAAATGCCAGCAAACCAAGTGACCAAATGACGGTCATGTTGGACCTAGATGTCTCATTCGCAGTGGTTATTGATAAACGCCAATCATGGGAGAGTAAAAGGTTTCCTCAGGCCGACAACGCATCTGGTACACAGATAGTTCAAAGAGCAGGATTGGGCATTTCAAGTCCAAACTGTAAGCTTTCCAAGTCACTAGGCAAATATACAACCATCTTCCAAGCAGAAGTGCTTGCCATAAATATATGTGCAGAAGAGTGCCTGACACAAGGACTTCGCAGAAAGCCAGGCGGCTCTAGAAGCTCTAAAAACTTTCAAGTGCGTGTCAAAGATATTCTGGAAATGTAAGCAATCACTAAAACAACTAGCAATACGCAACCAGGTAACTTTGATGTGGCGTCTTGGTTCTTGGTCATAGAGGCATAGAGGGTAGCGAAAAAGCAGAACGCCTTGCGAAAGAAGGAGCTGGAACACCATATTATGGTCCAGAGCCCTACTGTGGCCTTATGAAGAGCCGGCACATCACCGAATAAGTAAACAAATAGGAAAAAGAGAGACTGTCGTCCTACTGGAGAAACACTCCAGGCTCCAGGGCTAAGACAGGCGAAAAGGTTTATCAGCATCTCTGCGAGAAGAGCAGAACAGCTCTTATACATGAACAGAGCATATATTAGAACTTCCACCGGACTGCTCCCTGGACACTGCCCGGTAAAATACCATCTAAAGGCAATAAGCAAAGCAGAAGACGACCAATGCAAATTTGGCAATAATGCAACTGAAACCGCAGAACATCTACTCTGCCAATGTCCAACCCAACTCTGCAAAAGGCTCAAGTACTTTGAAGGAGTACAGCTATCACCTCAAGAAGTGAGTCAACTACCTCCCCAGAAAATAGCTTCATTTGGAAGAAGCCTACTTCTCTTGGACACAAATTAAGTTGCAGAGTCATGCACAAGATATATGTAAAGGTAGCATTACCGGGCGACTGTTTCGGAACTAAAGGAATCCATTTTGGGAGAACGATGGCTAACCATGCCTTCTCGAGCAACATCGCCGCCTTTTTTACAACACTAGGCTAGGCGATGGCCTAGACTGATTGGTTGACCTAAGGAGGACGCACAGGGGGACCACTGGGGCCTAAGTGCCGTGGCCTTTCAAGGCCACCCTTTCACCATTTCCAGATTCCAGACTTTTCGCTGAAATATTTTAAAATTTTTGATAGTTAAATATATTTTTTAGCTTGCTGTAACTGTCACTCTTGATTCAACTTTTTTGGAGTATAACCTCTCTATTTAAAAAAAAATATGCATTTTTTTCTTTGGTCAATGGATCAGACGCATCACATTTCATAGCAGAAGATATCTTCAGACGTAGAAATATTAATCTAAATTATTGCTTGCTGTTATAATTCTCTACTTTCCTAGTAGACTTGGGACCACATAAGAAGAAAAAGTCACTTAAGCACAAGCCAGTTTCTCAATATAACGTCAAAGTTCCAACTATAAGGCCCACATCTAGTCCCAATGCGAATATACATATCGCACGCGGATATACCGTTACACCTGTGAAAATAAATCACAAGGTTCCATCTTCATTTTATGGGACAAGTGCATTTTTATGTCACTGGCAAACATGCATGCAAAATTTTATTATATCTCCAGCGTTTTAATGATTGTATGCATTTAGAGAAACTGCCTGTAAGGCGTTTTGAACACAATGTATTTGGCTATTAACTTTAATTGTGTGAGAAAATAATATATTTGATGGAAAACGTGTTGAAAACAGCAATATTAGATATATAATAAAGTCAGACTTTCACTGGATTTAGTTAATCTCATAAAATTTTAAAATCGGTGTCCTTTTGGTTTTTAGGTATCCACACTAAATCAGGGGTCTTCAAGTTTTTTGTTATCCAAGGGGTCGATTTAGGTATTCCTATAAACCTACTGACAAGCCGCAATCTGAAGTATAAGACATTCAAATTTAAAGGCGTTAGAAAAAAAAAACTTTTTAATGAGATTTCTGGCATTGTTTATTTTTAACGAGTTTCTGAATGCCTGGTCTTATCTGAGGGGTAGCGATGCGAAGACTATTTTCGATGATTCGAAACTTCCGTTGCAGAATTCTTATTATCCTTTTCCTCATAGTTGAAATATTTTTCCTAATTATATTTACTACGGAACGGTTTCACTGAAAGAATTAAATTTGCCAAATAAGGTGACCACATATCCATACCCAAATCCGTTTTAAAAAAGACTATTCATGAAATTCTCATCAAATTGCTTGCATAATCCATTATGGTGCACAGCAAAGATTGTGCATAATCTAGCATAATTTATCGACCTAATAACGATAATTAACCTGCCCCTTTTAAGGACGTAATTTATTTTAATTGGATCAATAGAGAAAACTGAAAGTGTCGCCATGTAACTTTTCATAGAAGTGTCTTTAAAATTCAGTGAAGGTATTCAACTTCAATCGATAGTAAATTATCATTGGAAAACAACCATAAACGCGTAATGTTTATATTATGCGCATCTATTTCACTTGTGAGACGCCAGTTGAAAAAATAACAATTGCTCGGTACAGAGTGGACCAAATATAGTCTCGACTTGGTTTTTATTAGCGATTCTCGTAAAGTTAATTTTCATCTTGATAATGAATAAGTTGTAATTATTTTATTGGATTAGGTCAATACAGAGTTTTAATGAGGGAAGCACAAAAATTGTAGAAGAGTCAAACTGGGGCATTGCGAAATGTAACTTTCTGGTTTGAGTAAATGTTACCTTTTAGTTAAAACGTAATTATTGTAATTGGGTAAGAAACTATTACCACACGGAACAATGAAGAAAGAAAGACTCAATGGAAAGAAGCTACATGCATTAAAGAGAAAATGAAGAAAGGTAAAGTAGCAAAGAAAAAAGAGCGCGAATGGGAGAACGTTGGAGGAAAATATGAATCAGCTAACCTTAAAATAAAATACAACATTCGCCAGCAATAATACTAAACCTCTAGATTTTTTCAAATTGTTTTGACCAATAGAATTTATTGAATATACAGCGTGTGCCTGGGTTTAGGTAACATATAGGAAAATATTATTCAGAAAATTTTCAGTTTGCCCAAACTACACTCAGATTTTCAAAAAACCTACTGGGTAGTAAAAGAAGAAGCAAATGTGAAATTATGCTAGGAGTAAAGTACCCTTCTCTCAAGAGATATAAAAAAGAATTATTAAGAAAAGTTGATACAAATCAATTTTAACGTGGAAATATAAAAACGCAGCCAGTAGATGCTCTACTGATTCGTCCTCCTGTTTACAGCCTCTGCATAGAGGTGTCTCAATATAGTCTCATTGTGTAGAGATGTTTCCTTAGCTGGCAGTGTCCAGTCAGAATTCCCCATGAGTCGTAGATTCTTCCTTGACATACCCAGGTATGCCTTTGCTGCAGACTCATTAGGGTAGCTTAGTAGCTCCCTGGCCAGTCAACAGTCAGTTGTTTCGTCCCATCTTGCCTTAAAGTGTTCATGGGTGATCTTTTTTATCATATGTATCAACGTCGCGATAGGTGGGTTTGAAGGGCCAGCTCCCATTATGTTTGAACCGGCTGCCTTCCTAGCCAATGTATCCGCTAACTTGTTGCCTTCGCACTGTTCATGTCCTTTAACTCAGCACACAGAAATTCTGTTTTTGCGGGCGGGCGGCATCCTCCAGTGAATTGTGGCATTCTAGTACTGACCTGGCTGTAAGTTTATATCTTTTCAGGGCCAGTAATGATTGTCTACTGTCCGTGCAGATTTTAATAGTCTTGTCCTCAGTATTCCTGCGAACAATCTCTTTTGCGGCTATGGATATAGCAGCAAGTTCAAACTGAATTATGCTTGCGTGTCCCTCCATAGGCCATTTGAGTTGAATTAGTAAGCTGCGGGAGTAAATTCCAGAGCCTGCTCCTTCCTGGGTTTTTGAGCCATCCACGAAAATGTTAACCGCACCTCCGGTTATAGGCTCACTTGGTTTTATTTGTATATCATATAGTTTGTCGAAAACAAACTTGGAAGGTAAGCTGTCTGCGCTGGCCTGCAGTAGTGGCAGTCTTCTGACTACCCCTTCCCACAGGTGGTCGCATTCTATGCTGGGTTGCACACCAACGACTCTAAGCCTCAGCAATGTAGACAGAGTCGCCTCCCTTAGATACATATCTAGGGGCGGCAGGCACAATATTACTTCCATGGCTCTGGTTGAGGTTGTTCTGATAGCTCCCATTATGCTTAGGCAGGCAGTTCTCTGTACCTGACTGAGCTTAAGCATTGCCGTTTGTGTGTTATTGAGCTAATCAACTAGTATATTGAGGTGGTGATGACAGACGAAACTCTAATCACCTAACGAAAATTAATACCAAATGTTGCCATCGATAACTCACTGTAAACCCTAAAAATCTCAGTTAGAGCTACGCTAGTTAATTCAGCATGAGAACAATAATATAAGCTATGTAGGATTGAAATTTTACATTGTTATGCCTAAATGTTACGCGTAATAAATCAAGTAACTTTATATCTTATCCGTGCTATCTTTCACAAGATTCTATCTCAGCAAGTGTGCAAGCAAGATCAACTCCACAGGTGTCCGACAATTTAACAAGGAAAAATATCTATTACTGTACAATGCTTTCGGTCGTTATGAGTTATAATATTTTTGAATTTTATGTATTCCAAAATATTGTATTTAGTTGCGTAACAATGGTAGATAAAAGGAAAATATGTGGATGCATTATGCATTTTAAAATCAAAATGGGTTGTTAATTATATTTCAGTATCGATGCAATTGTGTTTTATATTTAGTTAAAGTTGCGACCTGTTAGTTATTATTTCTAAACTATCTAAGGACAAATATTTTAAGCAATATCATGAAAATATATGCAGTATTGAGGGAAACCATCATAGGTCCAGATGTAACAAAGAAAATATAAAAACTCGTAAAGCCTATTTAACAGAGAATCAATCCACCCACTCAGAAGAATTACAAAATGGAAGTAGAGGCCATATAGAGTATGTTAGACGATGAGTCCATAAATGGAAATGTTGATTGTTTATACATAACATAACCCCAAGACTTCCACTTCGTCTTCGGTCGAGTTAATACGCGTTGTGTAGCAGCTCTTTGGTCGCTATAGAGTGTATACGTGGCAATCGTTCAGGGATCGTTGTTTCTCCACCAGAAAGAATCGAGCGTCCTAGCCAGAAGAAATCCCCATTCACGCCGGTATCCAGGCCGAGAGGAACCGCATGTTCCCGTGTGATTATTTCTGTTTGTGCCTTGAATGATTGTTATAAAAAAATTGCTTAAGTGTTTGCATAAGTCGTAACCTGCAGGAGGACATACTCGCTATTCTGGAGATTTCACCACTAGTGCCATCGTTTATCAAGGGTGTAACCTATCTGGGAGGGTCGTGCCAGCTCTAGTTAAGCCCGGAGCGCAGTTGGTAATTTTAATGTTCTTATTGGTTATTATGTCGTGTCTTAAGTCAAAGCCTGGATAGGTTAGCTATTTTCACATATTACTGTAATAAGTTAAACAATTAATTATTTCGCATTAAGAAAAGTATGTTATCGAATAAATACTTTCAATTCTAACCTTTCCTCTCATCTAGGGAAATAGAAAATGTATGTGAAATAATAGCCGATCGATACCATGACGAATTGAAGATTTTCTGGCCAAAACAACACGAATTTTGCGTTGTGTTCAATCTTAAAAAACTTTTTAAATCTTGCATCGATTTTGATTATTTTTAAAGTGGTACGCGTAGCATGATTGTTTTCTAAAGTTGATTTTGCAAAAAGCTTTAATGAATTTTGTGTTATACAGTGTAGAAACTTGCATTTTGCCATAAATTCCAAAACACTCTGTGGAAAAATCCAACGACAAATTGATGAATCTATGTATGGCATTTTTAAGCCTCGTCTTTCTTAGCATTTCTTTTTTTCATTGATATCAATATCTTTATTTTTCAAGTAAACACAGATTTTTAAGGGAAACTTGGTACGATTTACAATAATAATAAAAATTTAAAACATTACAAATAGCAAATGAATAAACAAACCAACACTAATATCGTGTATTGCCTCCTCCTGCTCTAATAGCTCTTTCCATGCGACATGGTAAGGATTGAACACAATTGGCATTGATTTCCCTATGAGGAATGTTTCCCACTCTTCAGGAAGATCGATTCGAAGATTCGGAATGGTTTCTGAGTTTAGATCAGTACTACGTTAAGGCCAATGTAATCTTTTATATTGTCGCGATAGGTTTTAACCGCGACGTCACGCCTTGGTTAGCGTGCAGGAATATAGCTCAGATTAGGGATCTATCTACGTCAGGTGAGAAGAGATGATAAAGAAAGCACTCCAGTTAAAAACAGTAACAACGACGTCCATTGAGCAAAGAGTTAATGAGAAAACATTAACAATGTCTATTGGTCAGAAGCTTAATTAGATTATATTATACACGATTACTAAGGTGCGCATGTTCTCTCGATTGAGGTATATTTATAAATTGTTTAAAGATCTTTGGTGACTGTTTTATGAATATAGTTTGTCTTAAGAGTTTATGTTGTATTTCATTTATAGTTAGCTTTTCACGTTAAGTTTACACTGCACTTGATCTACTGATTCTACTTTGAAAATTATCTTTCTCAGAACTTTGGACAAATTTATCATAGATTCGAATTTTACTATTGTGGATAGGTAACCCCCGGACTTCGCCACCATGTGATCAAGCCAACTTCAGGTTAGGGTGAGAAGAAAAGGGTATGTTAGAACCTTAAAGCTCCCCAGGAGCCGGTTTTAGGTGAGACACAAAATATAACGAACTGATGGTTCGCTAGAGTTTTTATATGATAAAATGTGCTAATCGTTGCACGTTTAAGGCTCGTAATCGCTCCCGTTGACTGCTCTGTTTATAATTTGTCTTTAATGTTTACATAATATATTGCAAGTTCAAGTTCAAACTAGTTCACAGTATTTCGTCCACATAATCGTTGACAACTCTTGCTATCTAAGACCTGGCATTATCGTGCACTAAACACAAATTTTGACCAATAAATTGAGCGAAAAAAATGATGTTGCTCACTAAACATTCCAGGACATAGCTGTTAGCAATTAAAGTGTCATTGTGTGTACCACCATCTAATGATTTTTCAGCCCACACCATAATACTATCGCCTCCAAAAGGTGTTCTTGGAGATCATATTGACGTTAAATTCTTCCACAGATTGTTCAGAAATTCAGGGCAAAATGCAACTTTTAGTTCTACACTGTATTATTACACCAAATTCATTAAAGCTTTTCGCGAAAATCAATATCAGAAAATAAATTATGATAAAGGGCCTACAACAAAATTATCCTTAATCGATGCAAAATTGAAAAAGTTTTTTAAGATTGACTTTGAACGAAACTTTGTTTCTTCAGGAGTGTATATATAAAATAGCTAATTGCTTTTGAAGTCATTTAATAATAACGAGTACCATTTTTTATAGCTTTTTATATGGATAGCACGATATTTTTCCCTTCTTCATAAGAAATTATTATCTTAACGCCCATACTTACCACACCCGCATAATCAACTGTAAAGTTATTAATCATTTTACGGTATGCCCTGGCAATTAAATCAATATGATTTCGAGTCGATTTATTTTTCCAAGTTGCCATTTTTGAGCTTGGATTCAAAAGGTTAATTTCTCGGTTGATGTGATTTAAGACAGTTAAATCGTATGTAAAAGTCGAAAGGAACGATTTTAAATGTTAGAATGTGTAAATGCTAATCGGAAATGAGAATAATAATTGGTTGTCAAGAATAATGTCCTAAACAGTTAGTTGTGGTTTCGGATAAAGATCGATAGTTAGTCATAATTGTGTCATACGTGATGGATTGTAATTTCAATAGGATTTGCCATTATTCCCACGACATCATAAAAGCGACATAATAAAACAGTAAAGAGGAGATATCTTTAGTAGTTATTATGTCTCGAGTATGTCACTTGAACAATAAGAAATACGAATAAAGTTGGATTAATTCCACAAGTTTTGTATGAAATGGAAGATCGTATGCCCCTTAATTATTGAGCCAAATTAACGCAAAAGTTCTCTCTATTTTATTTTCAAGTTGGATAATTTTTACCTTCTCTAGTCAATTGCTAAATTTATTATTTTTGCAGCTATAACAAAAACAAGCCAAACTCTTCTTTAGTTCTAGTTTCAACTTTAGTTCAGGTGGTATCTAAAAACTGTAGCTTCTCCAGGAGAGCATCAAGAGTGGTTTTATATATAAGCAGCCAATTTCGCCCAAAAATATTCGAAATAGCTTTGCAGGTTGAGTATAGTCTCAAATCTTATTTATCATGATGTCTACAATAATTGTACAGAATGATTGTTATGAACTTGATATGCAATACAAAGTATCAAAAGTATAAAAAGTTAATGGAAGTTTACTAACCATATAGTCGAGTAGGGAGTACATTTATAACGTTAGTAAAGACATTTGATAAGAGACGGATGCTTTTGCAAATAAATGTTTTTTACTCTATTTCGGTTCACGATTGGCCGAATTCACCTTTTTTAACGTATTTTTGTATTTATTTATTATCCTTATTTTCCAATGATTTCTAGCATAGAAATATGGAATATTGTGAATATGTCAACTGACAAGTATAGAATAGAATATCAAGGGCATACAAAAATACACCAATAAAGAATTTTGCTTAATCTATAAACTAAAAAAAATTTTTTTAATGAATAGCGCAATTTTAATAGTAGACATTTTTTCACGGCATTTTTAAATTGATTAAAATCATCCATGTTTCTGTCATAAACATAGGTCTCTTTTGAGTTTGCGTCAATCGTGCTTTGGGAACATACAATAAATCAACTGATTTGTAATAGTGGGATTGTCGTAGAGAATTTGTAGCTGTATTACGTAAATATTGAGCGTTTGCAGTGGAAATGAATGCAGACGTATAATCTTCATTAAGCATTATGCAGAATAATTAGAATCGCCGCATGTAAGATAATTGCTCACGTTATTGATGTCTGTAATACAGAAGCAGAAAATAAATGTTTAGATATTCTCATTGAACATCGAATGGAACAAGCTGCATTTTACACTGGTGTTCCTGAAAGCTGTATTAAAAAAATCAAAAAGAACACAGCGTCCGCTCAAATCCATCCACTTTTATATCTCCTTGCAACAAAAAGACTGCCATTGCCATATAAAGATAAAATAGGAAATGACGATTTTCAAGTAAAACGACGAAAAGATTTTTACTTTAATTTAAAAAAGTACCAACTTGCAAAACACTACTTGCCGCTATAAACGGAAAAATAGGCTTTCCGTTGATTGTGTAAACCTTAATCGGTTTACATTATCATGGGGATTTATTTGGCGCAGGTGTCAAAATAAACGAAAATTGGTCATTGAGCATCCGATTATTTTTCACTGGCATGTAGAGTATCTTTCAACTCAGCTATAAGGCGATACAGGAAAAAATTACGCATTATTGTATATCTAGACGAGACCTAAGTAGATAATGATATTGATTAAAATTGAAAATAAAATTGGACCAAAAAGGCTTACTTGGTGAACCTTCGTCTTTATGCTTCTGACCTCTGATACTCCCCTGAACAATTTCCAAACATACGGATTTCCATGACAATCCAACTCCTTTCAAGTTTATTGAAAAGCACGCCTTGATTAAGTGTATCAAACGCATGGGATAAGTCGAAAAATGTACGTACTATTTTCATATAAAAAGATAATACATATTGAATGGGGATATTTGCCTCTTTTAAAATGATGTATTACAAGATAGGAAACCCGCATATGATACAAGATAATATATAGCATAGCTTTTTATTTTATAGTAATATTATTTAGAAAAAGATACAGATTGTGTGGGTCGGTTAAAAATAACATTATTTTCCCGTCCACATAGAATTATAGATGCACAATTTAGTGTCAATATTCCTCCCAAAAATAAAATATTACACTGAAGTACTGGCAAGTTACATTTAAATCTGTGAACTTGATAAAGACACATAGTCTCATATTTCCGAGAGTGTGATATACCGTAGACTGGGGCTACTTGCACACCTTTTTAGCACATTTCCCAATGTACCGCCGCGCCGTACATTGTAACGTTACAACTTTGATAAATTGATAAATTAAATTGTACCGACCTATTCAAAGGCTACCCATGGCTGGTATATAAATTAAAAGAATCCAGCCATGGGTCCCAAAAAAAATTTTTTTGGGGTGTGCAAGTTACTCCATGGTTGGGGCAACTTGCACATCCATGGAAAAATGTTCATAAATTGCATTCTAAAGCCTATTCTGTTCATGTTACCCCTTAGTCATATGAAGAAAAAACAAGGGAACTTATTTTATAACAAGGGCCATCGAAACCAATTAAAAACCAATATTTTTAAAGAAAAAATATATTTTCTTATCAAAATACATGAAACTTAAAAACAAATTCTGTATAAATGCTTAGAAATATTAATAACAAGTTATAAAAAAATAAACAAACTTTCTCCTACTAAAACTTTGGTAAAATAAGGCACAAAACACAAAAAAACATAACCTAAAATAAAAAATAAATAAAAATACACGTGGTGTGCAAGTTACCCCGGGGGCCCACCCCCAATTTACGGTACCTCTTTACCACATTTTATCAATCTAAATTTTAGGTATTTTTCCTAATTATTATTAGTAATATCTATCTCTCAAATATAACATTGAAAGTTCATTACGCACACGAGCTTTTGAATGTTTTCTTATGAAAAGAATTGCAGTACGGGACAGGAAAGAAAAGCGGGTGGTTCTTAGAAACCGGGTCACTGTTATTACTATGCGGAACAGTATATTATGATCAGCAAAATCAAAGCTATACACTGTACTAATTTGCCACTCATCGCAAACCGGGTATAATTTGCGCCAGTTAAACGATAAACGAAACCTCGCCACGAATTATTAAAATTCGACTGGTCCACTGTGATTGGGTGTGCTTACTGATTCCATTTTCCCAATTTTCCTTTAATTGATATATAAATAAACGGTTGGCTGCGTTACGTTATTATTTCGAAGTGACGATGAGGAACAAACAGGGGAAACAATTAGAAGCACCGCACGTGAGATAATTGATCTCGTTATTGATGCCTGTAATACAGAAGCAGAAAATAACTGTTTAGACATTCTCATTGAACATCGGTGTTCTTGAAAATAGGATGTAAAGAACTGAAAACGAACATAGCGACCACCCAAATCCTTCCCAACCTTTTATATATCCTTGAAACAAAAGACTGTGATTATCATATAAATATAAAATAGAAGGTGGCGATTTTTAATTAAAGTGCTCATTGACCAACCAATTATTTTTCACTGACATGTAAACTATCTTTCAACTCAACTATCAGGCGATATAGGCAAGAATGACGCATTATTGTATATCTAGACGAGGCCTGAGTAAAAAATGATATGATAGTGGACAAATGTTGGCAAAGCGAAAATGTTACAGCTATTATTCAGAGAATCCGCTCTAGCAGGCAGCTAAATGTGGTAAGGATACCTCGATATATTATGTGCGATCTGATCCCTATTGAACTCGCATGGACAGTGAAATATACATTTTCAGAGATAGCATAATAGCAGAAAACTTTCAATTAAAATTTTAAATAAACTTCCAACTTAATATCAGCAGAAAATTGGAACACATACGTCGTTGTGTTGAAGAGAAATACTGGAAAGTAGATGGATAAATTGAAACAGTTGCAGACGATTTGATCATTATAGTGAGATGTTTAGGTAGTGATAACGACACATTATCTTTTTCAGATGAAAACAGCGATTTTGAAGGAATAGAACCGCAGCCGTCAACCTCAAAAATGTCAACATATTCTTCATTTATAAAATAACTGTCAATAAACTGCTTCAAGTTACTTCCCTCTTTATTTAATATACATTATGTCTGCGGCCTATATTCCATACTCACCACCCCTGATTTAAGGGAACTCTAACACTCTTAATACCCCCCACGCTCTTTAGCTTTTTTCATAGTTTCAGCAGATGCTTCTTAATATATAGAAACTGCTGAGAACAGTGAAGTTTTTCAACGGTCACAAACTAAATACATATTTTCTCCAATAATCAAGAAAAATCAGTATCAATTTTTAATTTTTTATTTTATTGCTTTGGCAATACAGACATTTTTGAAAAATTAAAGAATCACGACTTAGAGTGAAATATATCAGCAATGTCAAGGGAAGTTATTATTAACATTATTAATAGAACCGTTACACGCACATGTATTTAGGCGTTGTTTGAAAAAGCATTTACCTTTTAAATGATTAGATTGACATGAACAACTTCACAATCTCAAATTGTATTTTAAATTTAAATGCTCTTCGCTGTTGAATCCTCAATTCCATGGTCATAGTCGAGCATTTAAATTCTAAGTGACGTATATCGGCTCCTGTATTTGCAACTAGTGCGACTGATATTGTCCGAAAGCAGTCCTCAGCGTGAGCGTCGACATCTTGCAATTTAAGGTAATCTACTACAAAAATTTGGTGCTGCTCCGATTTGATTGATTGATACCATAAGTTAATTGGCTCTTCCTTTTTTAAGTTTAATGACACCCCTAAATAAAAAAACCTTTTAATTGATATATTTTATTGGTAGAAGAATTAACGAAGTTCACGTTGTTAGTGTGGCATCATTAAGAAGCAAATGTTACCTTCCATCCGAAAGTGCCACACACACAATATACAGAATACCATAAAATTTACAAAAAATCATGTCACTAACCCAAACTATTGCGCAACTATGTGGTCATATATTTTACGATTTATTGATTGATCACTTGATCAGTCCTAAGATTGATTGGTTAGATCTAGGATTTACCATTTTGAATCGGTAGCTAAAAGTTGTTTAACCAGAAAAGGTACTCGCGCTATGGGTCACGCTATACTTGACGTCCGTAATCATTTGCCACATTAGATTGTTAATCATAGGTTTGGACCAGTAAATCCTAGAACTTGCGTCAATTTTCGGTCTCTTACAGTAATATACATATTATTGCATTTGCTGGATATTGGCCGTGTCGTTCATGAATAGCAATTTATGACCGTAAATATTTTACGGGCGTACATACTGTTTTAAACGGATTATTTAGTTGCGAAAATGCAGTTTCTCAATGAAATGAAAACCCATATTCTCCTTTAATTACGTTAAAATATAGCCAGAGATCTCTTTATTTTAGCCTCAAGTTGATTACTTTTTAACCTCCCATAGCGAGCGCAGCAAAAATATAGCCTAATTAGCAGGTATGCAACGATCTGACCTGTCTTGTATCCAGGTGCCAATAGCGGAGCGGTACGGCCGAAATGCTCATATAGATTTACTGGTTTCATTATAAAATTATTCGGGACTAAAAATAACAAAGCTAGATTACGATCGTTTCAGATATTTTAATTAAAAATGTTTTGCCGCAAAAACTTGTTTATGTTCAGTCTGGGTATTTGTTATGGGCGGAAGGATGGTTCGCCGTTTGAATAGTCGATATTTCAGTTAACGTATTATTGAATCATTTCATTAATCAATGATTAAGTACTTGAATCTACAGAATTCCATCGCATGTTTCAAGAGAGAGAAATTCGCGGTTGAGGCTGCCGTATATTCATGCAGATTATGATTAAATATTAAGATATTCACGGTCACTTTATGGCATAGATAAATGTTATGTTATGTTATGCCTCAACATTCCATCTCTTAAGAGCAGCTCTTTTAAGACGAAGTTTCATTCTATGGGAGAAATAAATTTTTCCTTCACGCGCAAGAGCTCTATAGCTTCGCCAAATACAGACATATCATAGCTTATTAATTATTATGCCTTAAGCTGCCATCAACTCCCCTTACCATCTCCTTAAGGTTCTCCTAACTACTTCGTATTGTTAATTTACACGCATTTCCTTATTCGTATAGCTATAAGATAACACTAGAAACATTGCATGCAATTTTTGCATACTAGTTTGGTCTTAATTATTGTTTCACGCCAGACAATTGCTTAGCTTGAATGATTCTCTGCTAATGCACACCAACCATACAAATAAGTTTCAGATCCTTCAACCATAAAACCGAATATATAAAATTTAGATAGCTTATCTGCAGAATTTTTGTATCTATTAATTAATTTTAATTGATGACTTCTGGCTCCGGCCTTCGAAATTTTATGGCATGTATACTGAAGGAACATGCGTCAGATTGTTATCACGTACCCATTGGAACGGCTTAGGTAGATGTGACTCTTAAACATCTAAACGAGATAAAAAAAGACAATAGGTCAATATTGACTTAAAGGATGATTTAAGATTGATTTTATATATCTGGTTGTCCTTTTTGTGTAGTACTTCGTGTGTTAGGGATTTGTCTAGGCATTTGTGTGTTTGCAATTTGTCAGCTTCCCAGTTAGGTACCTCTATAATTTCACTTTCACATCACGTCACGTGAGTGGAAGCAATATTTCGAGGAATTAGTACGACGAAAATTATAAATATTTAATAGTTTGAGGCTTTCATAAACAAAGGGCATATTCCAGTCACTGCATGTGTATTTGAAGCATGGGTTAGTTATCTTCTTGCGTCTTTAAAATTTGTTAAAATTGAACTCTTGAAAATGCTGGCCTCATCCACTATTCGTATTCGTTTTTATAGACGCGAATTGCAACTTTTTTTACAACGCATTTGTCTTCAAACCAGTTGTTGGTGTTTTCATAGCATTTGGGAGTAATTTTCATTCATGCTTTTTCGTCCCATAAGTGGTTTTTGTCGGGTAATCATCAGTATTATAAGTGTTTCGTTACAGAGTCGTGAAGCGTCGTATTCTTTCCCAAAAAAAAAACTTGAAGAAGAAGGCCTCCTAAGGGCGCTAAATTATTTGGAAAGTAACCCGTTCAAGATATCAGATGAGTGGATTATAAACCCAATTCAGACAAGCGAGAAAGTACTGAGAATGACGTTGAAGAAAATAACTGTCCATCTACTTCGAAAAAAAGATATCGAAGACTCAGATTCGTTTTCACAATCTGAGGAAGAACCTGAGCTACTCTGTCAGATGATTAATATTATGTCTGTCATTATTAACTGGCAAATATCAACCGAAAATTTTTGTCCAATATTCAAACCGCTAGAAGAAGAGAGACTTCTCTGAGCTTGATGTTTTTATTAAAATACTTCCCAGGAGCCTGTTCATGTATATCGCTGATTATACCAACAAAATGATAAACCCACAGGAATAAAAAACAAATATTCGAAACAAACACAGATATGTATGGAACTATGATCATTAGTGATGGCATATAACAGAGTACCTACCGATTTTTCAAATTATTGATCTAATAATGAATTCCTTTGCAGGCGTGTTATATAAGACGCAATTGGACCAGATAGGTGCATATTTCTGTTGTTCAAACAGAATTTTGCTAACCCTGAAAAACCTGCCGATTGTTCAGACATTTTGCATTGATAAAGTTGTAGAGTATCTGAAAATGGGATTCAAAAAAGCAAAAACTGAGAGTTCTCATCACTCAATAGATGAAACGATGGTAAAGTTCAAATGCCGTTCTTTTTTGAAGCAATACATGTCATTAAAGCCTACGAAAAGAGGAATCAAAGATGTGATTCAATGATTGGAAATATATTTGATATTAAAATTTATCGCGGAATAGGACTTGACGTAGCAGAAGATACTCTTGGAGAACGTGTGATGGGAAAGCTACAATTCGTTCACATGATATATTTTTGTTTTTTGATTGTTTCTTCATACACACCAGGCCCAAATCTACCCAACCTTACATCCATAGTCATAAGTTTGTTTTCTTAATGTTAAGTTTGAGTCCAAAATATTTAAACGAATTGATTACTTGTCTAGGAGAAGATGGAGCCCTTGATTCCCAATCTGATATAAGCACTGTATCATCTGCATGGATATGAGTGAGATACAGTGGAAAATCTATTTTCTGGACGTCACAGAGGGCTATGACCAGGGGTGAATTCATAGCTTGCGGGCATAAAGCAAATCTGTCTTGTTTTTTAATGGAAAGAGACCGCACTTATTCTTTAAATTTATCAATTATTAGAGCATTGAATTTTTACAGTACACCAAAATAAAAATACATTTGAATAAATAAGAAATTTAAAGCAAATAACAAAACATCCTTAGTTTGCAATGTCGAAAATTAGACCGTACCAGTTTTAATGTGGAAGGTAGCCTTTCTTCTGAAACGTTTGTAATTGCAATAGGATGAAATTCCTTCAGGGAAATTAAAGTAATCGGAAATATGAAAACTCGATTAAGTAGTATATTATTCTTCGCTTATCTCTTTGCTCAATTTAATAATATAATAATATTCATGGTTATCTTGGAGGCCCCCCACTAACGCGACGCTCTGGATAATTGTCGATATTTTTATATAGAAAATCCGACCCTGGCTAGGCATAAAGACATTGGGAAGCCTAGGAATTAAAATCGCTCGCACAAATCGACTAGTTTCTTCTGAAGCGTTTCTTCAAATGAAATAAATATGTCTATAGAATCCTATATAACCCTGTATGGTGACCTCGCAGAAGAAATAAAATAGACGTTGCGTGACCTTACGACCAAGTCGCATTTTATAATACTATAAATGGGCATTTTCGTTTCTAATTAATAAGAGGAAAGCTGCAAGCTTCAGGTAGCTTGATTCGTCGAAGATAAATATGCGTGCTTATGCAATTCATGCTTCGCCTGTGATCAGACAAAGCGAAGAAGGAAGTGTACTCTAGGCTTAATTAGATCTCATGTCCAATAGATCTGAAGGGACCGACTTACGGTCAATTATTGACTTGCTATTCAATGTTCATTGCGCAAATTTGGTATAGAAAATTGGTCGCAAGCAATTATTATAATGAAGGCAACTACTTAAATGAATCATGTCTGTCGAATTTCACTCCGATTTCACTACTCTAACGTTGATAGTGTAGTAATGGAAAATGAAACTTTGCCTGTGTCCCAGTATCATTTGCCTACTTAGCTCAAGCGCACTAATTGTAATACCGTATAAACAATCTTATACATTGAAAAGGATAGAAATGGAAAGTTATGGATACTTAAGACCAGTGGCTTGCGACGAAATATTTATGAGAAATCAACAAAAAGGTGTTCTCATGTGGATACATGTGAAGGATGGATGGGGATTCACACAGCAGTGAAAAGTATGTGGTTTATCATGAAGGGGGGCAAAGAACGGCAAATTTACGTACATTTCAAATTGATAAAAATGAGGCAGACATGATTTTGACATCGCAAAATTTTAAAGAAGATGCGCAGAAAAGAATATGAAAATGGTTTGACAATATGAAAAATATGCTCAGAAAAGATCACCAGTATAACAAATTTTGCTCTAGCTAAATGAAGACAATCATAGAGAATACGTGATACCGTACGCCTATATCAGGTCAAGTAACCTGATCTATAGACCACCAATATTTCCACCATAATCTTGATGAGAGATCTAAGATCAAAAAACAAATGGTCACTCATATGCTTTTAATTTATCTGCCATTTAAATGATAGCTTTGCCTTATTTATGTGAAAATATATGTAATAGCGTGTAACAAATAATTTGGAAGCAGATTTTATGTTAATTTATAATATGTGGGAATTTCATGAAAATGAAAACCCAAAATATGTTAAATGTAATTAAATTATAATAGTACACTGCTGAAGAGCTACCGCCGATTTTTGCCGCACCAAATAATAAGTTCCTATACAGGCGATAAAGCATTGCATGCCTAATATGCAACATGAAAAGGAATGCATCTTCTATCGTACAATCGACGATTTATACAAGAGATCTGAAGCACCGTGTGTCATATGCCTAATTAGCACTGAAAGTGTCCATATCTTAGTATTGTGATCAGCGTTATCAGTTGCTTATGATCTTGGCTATTACGCGAGAACTCGAGTTTCTAGTGTAGATGAAGATACGACTTCTAACAGTCATAGATTATAATCGTAATATGTAGTTTGCCGAGGCATTATTATAATTACAGATCATCGAATAAGGAAACTAAAGTTGAACCGATTTCATTATTTCTATTTTGCTCTTTTATTTTTGATGCCGTGTTAGTTCGACCTAGAGCAACTTCCGCGTCTGTCTAGATCTAGATAGAAAGATCCTCTGACCGATCTCGTGGCCTATATTTTAATGAGCTTTTAGAGCACAAAAATTCATTATTTGCATATATTTAGGCATACTTAGCTTCTTATTATAAATGCCCTTTGCTCCGTTTTCAGATTTGGAGGGAATGTTATCATTTCTTCTTTGACCTTCGCATCCTACACTGCAGTTGCAAAAGGCAGTGTTAAGCGGCAACAATGTACGTGTAAATTCAGTTTATCTACAGCCGTTAGATAATAGATGCATAATACTTATGATAGTAAGAGCTTTATGCTATTCAAATACTTTTATTTGAAAGTGACACCGAAAGTGATCCTGGTCAGCTATTTGATTAAGGACATTTGATAGAAGAAGATGCAAATACTGAACAAAGTTCAAGGAAGATGAAGAGGAGGAGCCAACAAAACCTTCCTTGTAAAAAAGAAACTTGCTATAGAAGACAGAAAAGGAACTTTGTAACTCATCTTCCAGGACCTAAAGGAACTGTTAGAAATGTGTCAAGTTCACTTGAGACCTGGATCCTTCGATTTGATGCCGAAATTTAAAATTTAATTGTTTCCCACACAAATAAAGAAATTTCTCGGTGCCAAGCTGATATTAAAGAACTTCAAACTCTTAACTCCCCTATTGATTTTCTGGAACTGAATGCTCTAATTGGAGTTATATTTTAACTCAGGGTCTAAAAATCAACTTATCCAAGTTAATATGCCCTTCGGTCTTGCAAGTACGGATCATCATTGTTTAGAGCTACAATGCCCCTTAACCCATTTTAGTTTTCACGACCTGTCTACGTTTTGGCAGTAAAGAAACCAAAGCTGACAGGAGGAAAACAGATAAATTTGCTCCATTTGTAACACTATTGGTTAATTGCTCAACAAACGGTCCATATTCCAGGTTTTCAGCGGTTTCAACAATAATTAGAGGCGTGGGTCTGTGACTTGGCAGTCAGGTGAAGGCGCCACTAAATTTTTACGTTGGAATATATCAATGATTTTAACACATTGAAATCAGGGCAGTAAACTTTAGAAACATACCCTAGATAAGAATATCGTGAAAATTGGCTTTAGCTTACCAAAATAAACGTCTGCATTCTAATTAAACTTTTTATTTAAATATTACCAACATACACTCCAAAAACAATTAAGCCTATCTCAAATTAATTTGAGGTTATGGTATCGTCCATAAACCAATGTAATGTAATTCATCTAGATTTTCAGGCTATTAAATCAAAATAAAATACTAAGTGTTAATCTATGTCCTATTGCATTAATATTGACCAATTCCTATCTTGAAATAATTCCAACCAAACGTTGAATTCTTAAAGGTCTGGCTGAATGCACTCAATCACGAAACACTATAAATAGGAAATATTTTACTAAACAAACTTTATTCTAAATCAATACCATGGTAGCGATAATATCATTAGACCAATAAACAGTTACCAAAAATATGCTAAATCAATAAGAAAACCTGTAAAGTAAATAAGTAATATAGCCGGTAAATATCTACAGGTAGCGATAATATTATTAGACCAATAAATAGTTACTAAAAATATATTAAATCAATAAGATTACCTGTAAAGTAAATATGTATATATAGCCTGTAAGTATCTACGGGTGAAAATGAAGTGAGCTCAGTTCGATACCGGTATCAAGGCGAAAAATAAAAAACAAATTACTGCCATGAGGCTTACAGCCAAATACAGTAAAAATAAATGAATTAATTATCATAAAATTGGCAAAATGAATTCTCTACTCGAGACAATATCAGATAGGATAATGAAGAAAACAAGTCTCTCTAAAGCAATTATGACAAGAGGCAGAAATAGGTATGATACACGCTAATAGATGATTATAGGTAAGTTCGATAAACAAGAATGGTAAGTTCAGTAAACAAAGACGAGAAATAAATGTAATAGATACGATATAGAAAGCAAACGACCTACAGTCGTTTAACAGTAAGTTCATTAATCAAAATAATAAATAATGATAATAGTTACGGTATATGTAAGCAGACGACCTACAGTCGGTTAACGGTATATTCATTAAACCAAACAGTAAATAACGATTATAAAGATAATAAGAGGTCATTAATTAAAAGACGGTAGATCCTATTTTTATCTAGTAGATTTGCAGACATGGAATCCACCCGCGTTTCCTGCGAAGCTACGTCTCCACCAGGTGGTGGTATTACCTTGACAAAAGGCCTCTAACCGGCTAGTTGGAACCGGAAACTCTCTGGGTCGGAATAGAAAAGGCCGCTGACAGACGTTCAGCCCCTAGGGAGGAAATTCTGTCCCACAGAAAACCAGGGAAGGTCTCTAAATAAATTATAAATAATTTTCTCTATTCAATATAGACACACTAGCATGTAATAAACCTTTTTTTATAGGAATGGTAACCACACTAGTCGTTAAACATCTTTATCAGTATCAGACAATACGGCCGATTATTTCAGAAACTATACCTGGCAGCATGCTTGCAAATTAATTTCACTTCAAAATCAGATGATAATTAGACCTGATGATCAAAAATAATAACGAAAACTTCAGATATTGTAAGCCGGTCGTCTTTTAACTCCTACACGCTTGAGCGTCGAGAGAAAGCCTATAAATTCCCCCAAAAAGAATACATTGTAACATTTTAATTTTGATATTAAAAATTCAGTCAGTTGCTGCCTTGACACCTTAATATTTACTACTATATTGCTACATATCGTCTCTTAAAATTAAACTAAAAGGATGCTTTAATTTCAATATCGTTATTTGCTATCGAGAAATAGTGTCGCAATTTGGCGCCCAACGTGGGGCTTATTATATTAAAAAGGGGCGAATTAAACTAAAAAGAGGCTTTATTTTCAATATTGTTATTTTTGCTATCGAGAAACGGTGTCGTAATATACATCTGTCAAGAGGGCGCTCCAAACGGTCATCCTTCGAGCGACTCGGAACAGCATTTCTTGATCGATACTGGTGGATTGTAATCCGAAGTAAGGTAGTGAGAGTATTGACTACAGGATTTTGTAACATCTATAACGTTACAAGAGAGAGAAATTTGAGAGAAGTGGATAGAAAATTACCGCTCACGTTATACCTCATACGAGTAGCTTATGAGATTTATAAGAAAATTCCCGTTTCGTATTTATATGTCTTCATATCCTGATAAATAAGGAAATTTCTATTGGTGCAAAAACCTGCTACATGCTAACATTTCGTTATTATAGATAGCGAGTCAGTTCCCTCGTTTAATGTTAAAAAATCGTCAGAGCCTATACGCAATACCGGTAAAAATAGTATAGTTGTCATCTGGTTCTCTTCTGTTGTGCTATTCGACTCGTTGCTTCAGGGATATGAGCTTACGATGCTGGGAGCCCTTAGGAAAAACAAAGTAGAAATTCCACAGACATTTCTAGAAGGCAAAGAAGCAGGTAAGTCAAAGCTCGGCTTTGATCGTAACAAAACCTTAGTTTCCGATGTTCCAAAGAAAAATAAGTTGCTTTTTAGTTTTATCTACTATCCATTCTTCAAATGAAATAAATTAGCAATCAGGAAAACCAGAAATAAGGCTTCAATATAACCAAAGGAAGGGCTGATACTTTCGACAGACTATCCCACAGGTACGTGGCCAATACGTGCATTTTGCGAAACTTTATTCATGGTGGAATTAACTCTGTAGTATTGTTAACCTGTTGTAATATTGCCCAAAAACTGAATCGCAGAACCTTTTTAAATTACAGCCTTTTAACTAATTGAATCTTTCCTGAAAAAACGTTTGATGTCGAAAACTTTACGAAGCGGATTAAGAGAAAGTATTAAAGATATTGCTGGAGAGGTAGACAATTCAAATACAGCCCAATATTAAGACAAAAAGCAAGGTCCGTCATTTGTCCAAGAGAAGATGATCAAAAAACCAAGAATGTTTGTTAAAATTGCCGCAAATATATGTTCGACGAACATAGAGAGCATTTTATTTGTGTTGAGGTCGTGCTAGTTTTGCAGTTATCACTATTTTCGGGATGATGTTTTGTGTTTTTATAAATGGCATCTTTAAACCTTTTTTTATTTATGTTTCTATTTTTGTTTTAAAATAACCAACAAGTAAACTCTTTTTGTGTATTTGTTAATAATGTTTTTCTCCCTTTATGTGGAAAACTAAACCATACTAATGACCACTTGCAAATGCTGTGTCAGCTTTAATGCATAAAACTATTTTGTCCTTCTACTTAGAGAGTTTTTTTTTATTTAGGATGCGCTGAACGCCAATCCTTATCCGTCAAGCGCCTCAAATCTCAATCAATGTTTAAATCCGATTCTAAAATCAGGCAGGTAAACTTCTTCAACTTTCCCAGTTTGAGCTTTATTCTTTTTTGTGGTAACTTGAACTACATGAATATTCCTCATATTTATATATACAAAATCGCTCAAATAAATATTATATCTTAAAGATATTACACTTGCCTTTCTTTTAACACTAATATAATAAAATCAGTTTACCTTTTAACCCATAAAAGGATTGCACGCCAATAACCATAAAAACGTCATAAGCCAAACCCTACTTGGCGTGCTACTATCCAGTAAAATATATCTACTCGAAAATATCCTAAAGTTCATTATAGGCTTTATCAATGTGGTTAAGTACGAATTAAATTGCGGCATTTTATTAAAGCTCTTAAGTTTTCCGAATCAATCTATATTTATCCGCTCTTAACCGGCCGGTAATGAAGAACGTAACTTTTTAACCTTCTTTAATATTTTACTTGAAGAGAGCGTAAACTGCAGAGGTCAAAGGTACAGTTACTTAGATGAGCCACTTTGTTCCAAACGAGAAAAGATGAGACATTCTGCCCTATTATGCATTGACGTAGTTTATGCAACTTTTAACAACGACGAACATTTATTTTAATAGTTAATTTCAAGCTAATGTTCCTTAAAATTATATCCTGGGTTTATTTTACATGGCATCATTTAATTTTAGCAACAAAAACATGGATGAAATACTGATACCTGCAACCAAACATTGCTTAAGATATAGCTTTTCATAAAAGGGTGTTTACGACGACATAGATTGAATGGAATTCTAATGTAAAAAATCTTATGAGTCAACCTGTGACTTCAAAGATGTTACCTCATTGGGATCCTCAAATGAAGCAAAGGTCAATGCATAGAATAAGAGCAAAAGGAATTTTCGTCTCCCAGATTTACCTGAATCTATTGTGAAGTTATTACTTTTATTTTCTGGCATCGTCAAGGGGTAACGTTTTGCCATGAATTAACTAACGCAACCGACCAGTTGTATTATTCATAAGGAAATTCTATTAAAGAGTTCTTTTTGCCCAACGAATTCTTACCTCGTTGTTTTTGCCTGCCTTCCTGATTTCTTCCTAGACTTGAATAATATATTCTGCTAAGGAGACATCTGAGGAGTTAACTCACGTAATATTGCTAACAGTGCTGATTACCATGCAGATCTTCCGAAGAAGTTTAAAATTATTAAAAAAGACGTAAATAACTGTCCCATGAGGAACTGCCAACGCTATGTAGAGAATTTCAGTTACTCAGGCTATTCTGATGCTATGTTCTTATCTTTAAATCTCAAGAACAGTGTCGATGATGCTGTTTGCATTTGAATATGCCTTTTCTTCGGGAAATTACTAGGCTGAAAGAGAAGTAGACCAAATACATTAGACTCAAGAGCAATTATATTGGAAAATAATAGACACAATTCATTGCTACTAATAGTTGTTTCAATACTCAAATAATAATATCCTTCGAAGTTTAAAAAGCCGTATACTTGCAAACATGTTTGAATCAAGTTTCATCTAAGTTGTTTCCTGTAAGAGATACATGTCCGGTATTGATGTCACACGAACTTGGCTAATTGCTGATTAATTATTAACTGCAGAATCGTATTAGGACGCTGAGTAGAACGGAATATCTTAAAAACGATTCCTAACGGCGTAATTCCTCCAAAGTCTGAGCATTCCGCTATTTTTCAATTTTTTCAAGAAATTACTCTTCCTCTCTTGAATAGTTCAGTTTCCTAGAAATTGACCTAGAAAAGTGAAACAAATATCTTAATACGCAGATAAAGACATAAGTGCTCTAGTTCATTTATTGAAGGCTATAAGCAGGCATGTTTACGTCGTCACTTTCATTACGCTACAATTATAAAAGACATCTCAGAGCACAGGTTATCTCTTTTGAAAAAAAGCAGAATCCCACATGGCATGTTATGGTATGATAACCGACCTGCGTTCTGTTTCACTAAGTCATTAAATTACCGAACTCGTTAAAAAGAGTTTTAAATGTCAGCTTTTTTAGCGAAGAAACAAGTGAAATGCCGCAGTAATTATACCGTTTCTAGTTTAATACACAACCTCAGTTAATAATTAACAATTTTATTTTTTCTCTTCCAAGG
>MU181946.1:266304-285854 GCA_016904865.1 Pissodes strobi
CACAACCTCAGTTAATAATTAACAATTTTATTTTTTCTCTTCCAAGGACAGTCATTGTGGTAGCATTTGTTTTTTAAATGTTTTTGCAGACTTAAGAAAATTCCTGCCATATCTTTGTCTAAGCTTACGCCGAACAACAATGTGGGCATATACTCTCTTTGTGAGATATATTTTATACTATAACGTTTTTAAGAGATTCAGGGTTAAAATATCATTACAAAGTTCTAGTATTTGTTATATATTTATTTTGTATTTTAGCCTATTGATTTATGAAACCTTACGTTGACATTGATATCTATGAGCTTCCATGATTCAGCTGTAATAATTAAAGATTAGACTCTGGGTGAAATTACGGCATAATATTCAAAATACATCTCATATTGAAATCTTGATTTGTAAAAGGCATTTTTGCAACATACAATAAACGACTTACAACACAATAATTCGATTCGAATAGTAATTTATTGATATTTTGCCATAATATTTAGATTTAATTGTTTCCATGATTACTTGCATTCTTTCATTATGCAATGTTGCCTACCCCAGAAAGACATAAAACGCCGTATTATTTCGGTTTTAGTGGATCTTCTTTAGTGTATCATTCATTTTTTAATTAATTTCTTTTTGTTACTGACATTTTATGAATCATGTCAATCAACGTCTTGATTTGATCTTTTGCCTTGCACCTGTCGTAATAAGCCGCGTCCTATTAGTCCTATTTGCCTACCAGTTCGAGTAACACGCTCCGAACTGTGATTAATAAATATTTGTTTCTGGAACTACTTGATATTATTTAACAATTAAAAATCCCAGGTCGAGTGTGCCTACCGCGAATGGACGAAGCCTCGACATGCAGTTAGTCAATGAGTGACGTTAATAATTAGCAAACACGTTGTTGGGGAAACACCCCAACAGGTGTATTAACTTATCGTTTTTCACCGAATAGTTTGGTGATAACACCCTGTAGGTCCGTAGTAGGAATAGATTTATTTCACCCCAAGTAAACTGCAATTTGTCCATTTAAATAATTGTATTTCAGTTACTCCTTAGTCCGAAGCTGGATTGTCGGTAGGATATATTCCGTTATATGAAATAATCGCTGGAAAGCAAGTTGTCACTCTCCGTCAAGGAAACCGTCTTTAAACGTCATTATCCTCAAATAAGCTTCAACGCTGGGTTAATTTGGATATGGGATGTCGGAGATATAGCAATTTAAAAATTTATTTATTTAGCAGCTCCCCCTTCGCTTATTATTAGAGATACAAAAAAATCTCAAGGCTAAAATAAAGGACGAAATGATCGAACTCTAAATTTTCATTTCCAAGAAGTTCACACATAATATAGAGATTTGTTGAGAAAATGTAAATTTTGTGTTTTTTGTAGCCCACTAGCGGCATAAATAATTTCTAGCGATGTTTACTATATATATTTTTTATTTCAATAATCTACGATAAGCGGTTATTGAGTTACCGCCGGAACCCTTTCTTAGTTGTACACCCTGTACCTGCACTCTATGAAATATAGATTAATTGCTATAATATTCAAAATTTAAGCTTCATTAAAACTGTTCGGTACAATTAGTGAAAACCTTTCATTATTTGCCATGTAATTACCCATTTCATAAACTGATAGTTATTGAAATTATTTCCATGCTAAATACCCCAAGCCAATTAATGTTCTGTTAACCATATATGCCTTTCAAACTTTTTCTTTTTAATTAAAAGTTAAATCGCTTCACATGGTCTATATCAAAAACGGTTTAAAAATTACTTTAAATGACCCTATTCAGTACATTTAAACTAGATATCTAGATCGCGAGATGTGAAATACTTACTATTTTAATTGAAATTTGTTCATTAATATTAATTTATGGGTAAGAAATTATAATTAGTAGGTGTTAGGTCATCCAATAATGGTAAACTAATATTTCTTTGATAAATGGTTTTATATTTATGGTTTGCTTTATTTTGCATTATTAATATTTCCAATACCTTCTAGGATTGTTCACATATGAATTATTGAAATTTGCTTTTAAAAAATAAGTTTACTGACAGGAAACCTGTTCGTTTTTTTTTCTCAACAACATTACAATCAACTTCATTAAGAATACGAATGTGAAACATGCTAAAATAAATAATACTGGCAAAAAGGAATAAAGCACAAAATTTTTAAGATTTTTATATGAAACGAAAACAAAATAATTGTCTGTAATATTTTTACCACAAAATAGCGGTTCTACTCCCTTTGTACAAATCCCTATTCTATTCTTCTACTAAGATCTTTGCTAGCCTTAAAAGTATTCTTTCTTAAACATGTGCAATTGGATTTCTATTGTGGATGTAGTTTGTCAGCTAATCCACCCGTTGGTATTGCTACCTTTTTCTTATCACGCTCTCTTTCTATAGGTTGGCGATACAAATGGCAATTATTGCGGTCTTGGAGACTGCAACGCGAAAAATTCCGTAGACAAGCGGTCAAACCATTTTCTCAAATCCCCGAGTTCTGGCGGCTTCCCCCTGATCTCTTTCCCTGCACTTTGCTCTTCATTAGGAGTCGGAACAACTAATATCTTTCATATCTCAGCACAGCAACTCTGGTTGTTCTTAAAATTTCGATCATCTTTTGGTGTTTAACGCAATCGAACGCTTTTCGATGATCGACGAAACGTGCGCCAGTATATTTATAGAGAAGAGAGCTTCACCGTTTCTGAATCCAATCTGAGTTTATTTGGAGTTTTCTGTAGATCCGCGTATGGATTATTCTAAAGATAATTTTTAGTACGTGGGAGATAAGACTTCTCTTCTCATTTGACAGTCATCGCATTGTTACGGTTTGGTAGAGTTTGTCATAAATGTTGATTTTAGATATTCTGATGGTATCATAATTCTGTTAAATAATGATGTCATTATGTCCAAACTTTTGCTCTCATCTTTTGCGATTAAATTAAGTATTTCCGCCTACATTTCGTCAGGGCATTCTACATTGACTTGTCATATTTCTCTAAGCATTTGGTCGACATCCACTTTTCTTTTGCCCCTTTACATTTTTTCCTAATGGATCTAGTAACTTGTTTGTATTTTCTCTGGTGTGCCGTACATTTACGTATTTCTTGCATGAGGCCCAAGATTTCTTGTGTCATCCATTCTTGCTTCTTGCTGCTTTATATGAATCCGATGTCTGGTTCTTGAATTTTCGTTATTTTTATCTTTATTTCATTCCAAATCGTCTTGATGTATTGTCCCTGTGCAGATTTCTCTGTTGTTTCCAATTATTTTTCAATTTTGAAGCTTGTCTCTTTCTTTTAGTCATAATTTTTCAATTGTATATATATTTTAGATTCCTTTTCTTTTGGCGCTCAGGAATCGCTTGTGTGTAAAGTCCATTAAGACATGATTGTGATCACTATTCATTTTTTACAGATATTATATACCATTTGAGTTTCAGATTCAGCAAAATTGAAATCAACTTGATTTCTGACAATCTTGTCCTTCCTGCCTGCAGGTGATCTCTAGATGTATGTTACATGGAGTGTTCTTTGAAAAAGGTGTGGTGTTGGCGATTAGGAGATTATTTTGACGCAGTACTGCACCAATCTGTCTCCCATGTCATTCAATGTGCCAATACCATATGCTCCCATATTATCTCCATCAGCACCACACCCAATTTTACCTTTAGAATCTCCAATAACCATCGTTATCTCACCTTCGCTTGTTGTTATAAAATTGTTCAATTTTTTGATCTGATTTGTAACCTATTGGAGTATATAATATATGAATTATATTTAAGTTTCTAGGGGTTGCTTGTAATGTTATTAACGCCACTCTGTAGCTCAAAGGGACAAAGTCTATAACAGGTTGCACGATTCTGTCGGAAACAAAAATCGCTGGGCCTTATCGGCGTTCTGGATTAATTTTTCCTGAATAATAAATATATCTTTTATTCGTTTTTTTTTGCTTTCCGGGGCCATGCCATCTTACTTCGTTTAATCCAAGAATATCGATATTCAATCTTCTCGTTTCAGCTTCAGTGTCTGCAAGTTTTCCTGTATCATCATACATTTGTATCTTTTCATTGTATCCATGATATTTAATAGTAGGCAACAGGGGATTCTTCATACCCTTCTCCTCATTTAAGAGGTGCCCCGGATTATTTTAAATTTTTACTTGCCATTCGTATTTTTGAAAAATTTATATTATAGTAGGGGTTCAGTTCCTTTTCTGTATCGCACTGGGTAAACGCAATTTCCAAAAGATTCATCTACGCTATTCTGTGTTCATTACTGTACCTCCACGAAATCCTAGCCTAATTTGGCTTTGTGACAGTGACATGAATGAGCTTAAAAATGGTTAAGCTAAAATGTGTTAGACTAAGTAGGTTGATTTGATTAAGTTATTTGTTTCCCAGATTATTTTTAAATCAATTAGTTTATATTCATTATCCTAGGGAATTTATCAATTATTTAAATAATTTCTTAATATTTATCGTAGTTTTAATATCACCAATAATAACTTCATGTTCTATCTCACTGAGTTTGAAAGGAAAATACATTTAATAATGATGGTTCTTTGGCAACCTGAACCAATAGTTCTATTACATATACATTTTGAAAAGATCTTTTTCATATGATTTGTCCTAAAAGTTTAGTAGAATAATTTGATCACTGCAATAAATCTTTCTCTAGTAGTTTTTGATCTATTTCTATCAATTTAGATGTAATTTCTCTAATCCCAGTTCCAATTTGAATAAATTCCTACTTTTTACACTATTTTGATTTATTTTAGTCTAAAACATTGTCCTAGATTCGAGTTTTAATAAATTATGGGAAGGTAAATCTTTCGAGAAAAAAGCGAATATTATTTGCCTTTTATTTAACTCAAATTAATGATGTGTGACATTTATACTTAAAAGAACGCTTCCATAAGGCATAAATCAGGAAGAGCATTATATTTGTATTAATTTAATCATAATTGTGGCACATAATATATGTTATATATCCAAAAGCTCCTAAAAAATTATGGAAGGAAAAAATACAGGTTCGAACATGAGATTTAAAATCCCAGAGTTTAATTGTAGAAAATAAAATGTAATATTATTTTCAATTACCTAAGTATTTGATTAATGTTTCAAATAAGTATTAGTTTTTTAAGCGAAAACTTTTTTAGGCGCGTTCAGTACATTTTTTCCGTAATATTAGACAAAAATGACTAATATTACACGAGATATTACACTTCACGCATGACCCTTCGCTCGCTACGGGGCGCACAACCAATAGAAACTAACCCAAGATTTTTTTTTAAAATTGGGGTGAATCGGAAAACGCCCAGTATTTTTTTAGCGTGTATATTTTTGAAAATGGGGTCAACATAGGTCGTTCTATCGCCAAAAAAGTCGCAAAGATCGAAAAAATCTAGACGACGGTTCGAGAGGGAATTTCTAGAAGAAGACACTCTAAATGCTTCTCTGTTTCGAAAATGTCGTGAAAATAGAGGACTGTTGAGAGAAAATGTAAAAACATCGATTTATAGGTCAGAAAAATGAAGAACTTAAATTTTTTTATAAGAAAATGTTTTTTATATATTTTCAATCACTTGCCGAGGATCTAGGAGGCCACTTTACAAATGATGATGTCTTTTATACAGCATAGACGAGTTGAATGTATACTTTTCACCAGTCTTGTTTGGATTACCTTAGATCATCCTATACGTCTGATCAGTTTATGTAATATATTAATTCGAAAAATCATCTACCTAATGGCCAAATTATAAATATAAGTCAAGTATTACAATAAACATGTATTATGCCGTATATATACTTATATTCAGTTTTAGCGCACGTTTTTTTATCGGCGGCGCAGATGGTGGTATGCTCACTCGCTCAGAGAGAGGTAACGAGATCGATGCCCGGCGCTTCCAGGAAAATTTTTTGTTCAGGTTTTTATTATCATTTTGTTGACGTTTTCATTTCTGTCTTGTGGTCTTAAGCGCGCACCGTAATTTTTTTTCTAAAATTTGAAAAATCAAAAAGGGTTTCAGATTTCTTTGTATACGTACTATTTGGCTTTAGTTTCCGAGCTCCCTGTAGCGAGGCTCAAATTTAAGATATCCTATCATCACGTATATTAACAAAATTTTTGTATAGCAAATTATTTTCGAATAAAACTTGCGTACGCCACATTTTTGTTAAATTGTCACCTTTTTTATAAAAAATATATATGTTTGCTCAGAACAACAGGTCAACTGGTTTTTAAATGATACATTTCACTTATTTTCCGATATATGTATACGCTCAACAAATATGGTAATAGTGGGAGTGTGTAATACGAAGTTTGTAAATTGTCGATTATTTAACGTCAATAGTTCGAGATCAATTGAATATTGGCACATGGTATGCCATATCAAATATGCCTTCAAATTTCTCATAAAATTCAAATATCCAAAATTTAACAAGGTAATCAATTTTTGAAAATATAGATTTGTTGTAACCTGAGTTGTCACTTCCTTTCTTTCTGAAACAACTTGTATATTTTAAATTGGTAAAGAAAAAGCTATTTAACGTGAAATCCCCCGTATAAAATAAAATTATTTCAGTTCTCTTTATTTAATATTTATAGATGAGATCTTTTATGTCTCTAAGTATGTACGAAGCAGGAAGAACTTAGTCAAGCACTGTGTGCTATTCATTTAGATAGCCATATCGAAGAAAAGGTACTAATTAGAGGTAATCCAAACATGGACTGACAGAAGGTGAAATTCGTGCCAATCAAAGCTGTTAGCGTTCTTTGACCTTTATATTATTTATATGTGTGTTGGGCCCTAATATTTCTTACATTGCCACTAATTGTTCATTATCGTCTCTTAATATTCATCTTCAATAAGGCTACTTTCTCTTATATAAATAATAATGGAATGAAGAATCGATACGGTCATTTATAATGATACATGATACTGTGCGGCAAACAGCTGCATTTTGGCATTAAACACCTTCTGTTTGATCGGAATAGTCGATGTATGCACGCTTTAAACGGCTTTGTACGGTGTTAGCATTAGATGAAACATACCTAATCAGAATATTTATTGCCATCAGCAACAATTCTAAAAATTTTTAAATGTGTTGCAATATCGGTCTCAAATTCATTCATAATATAAATAAGCATTCATTAGACCTTCCGTTCATTAAAATGCGTAATTATCAGCTATTAGCGGATCGAAGTTTATTAATTTTAATTAAATTTCTTTAGTCGTAATAGTCTAAATAATTGAAATTTTAAAGCCTTTTTCGATTTTTTTTTTTTTTTGGTAAAGCATAGAAGTTTTCTACTGATCGAAATCCGTAAATGAAGCTTTGAACATCATGGATATAATATAATATTGTAAATGCAGTTATATTTAGTTTATTTAATAATATTTTGGGAAGTTGTTGTATGGATGATTTTATTCAAAGTTCTTTTGAGCCATGGTCTATTGTGGAGGAAACACAACAGAGTTGGCTATTTTGTGATCTTCTACGTTCTGATTAATAATGTTCTCAAAAGAATAATTTTTGTCATATTTGTATTAGTTTGACCACGTTCGATTTTTTGATCAGAAACCAGAAAATCGGATTTTCCAAAAAATACGGCTATTATAAACAAAACTTCTTTTTTATTAACTGTTGTAATATGCTAAAAAATAACGTATTTTGATATTTTTGATATACTCCAGGTTCAAAAATATTCTTTACAAAGTATAAGCTCATTTTTTATTTTATTTTTTAACAATTCTGAGTATAAGTGACGAGTGAAACCGAAGCTAGGAGGTTTATTTGTTCATAATATATACAACTAATAATTAGAAAATATATTCACATTCGATAGTATGCACGATTTAAAGAAGTTAAATTAAATATCAACATTTCCATTCTGTTCCGACCACGGGGCAGAATGAACCCATCGTGAGACGGAATGGTAAAATAAATATTAAAGTAGTTGCATTTTGGGAAACATGAAGAATTAAATATATCCTTCTATTAATTTTAGCAACACTCATTGACAAATTTCGGAGACAAGGACGGTTTCATCGTCGTAGTTATGGATGCCTGCGCAAGTATTATGTGCTCATTTTTTACAAACCGAGCATGCATCATTTCACTCGCGAGACTTTTTTCGACAATTTGCAGGAATTCCGTAGTTTGTTCTTAATTTTATGTAGCCTTTGACGAAATAGCTTTTTATTTTTTGCGTTTTCTATTTGTTCTTAATTTAATTTCCGCTATTGATTTAGGATGAAATTCATCTTCGGTTGAATTGTATTATATTTTTCTTTTTACTTTCTTCCTTTTTGCTATTTTTTGTTGAGAAATCGCTAGCTCCAGCTTATCTTTATATGGATTTGCAGTTAAATTGGCTGTCTTATTCATCTTTCTTGAAACGCTTTTAATGGTTTAAGAAAGCTGTGAAATTGGCATAATATATATTGAAGATTTGCAACAAAGCTGCTATTACTTATCTTTTAGTCTTATTATTATTTGTTATGTCATTGCTATTTCTAGGATAATGCATATCAGATTTTGGGTTGATTAGATGAACAATGGGGTTTATTACATGGGCATTGAGGTTGACTGCTTAAACAATGGGGCTGATCATTTGCTAAACTACCGTTTTTTATGGCAATGACACACACACTAAAGGGAGATCCTATGGCACTCGACAAACGGTGTGTGTGCAAAGATGTTGATTGACATGCACGGTTCTTGAATAGCTGTAGGCTGTAATTTGGGGGAAAAAGATGTCCTGGGAGTGAGTTCCACAGCGATGCAATGCACCAGACAAAAGAGTACTTGAAAAGCAATGTTCTAGGTGTTTCCAGTTGTTCAACGAACGGGTGCACTCTTGCCGTCTGTCATGACTGTCTGCCAGGCGTTGTTGGGGGCGGGATGAGGCGGGCCAAATCCTGGAAACATATGCCAAGAAAATATCTGTAAAACAGGAATATCTCGGCCACATGTCTGAGGTGTTCCAGGCTATCCAGATCCCGGATCAACTGCGAGTTGCCAACGAGACCCACAGCTCTCTTCTGAATGGAATCCAGCAGCCTTAGGGTGTGCTTTGGTGCAACGCTCCAGATGCGTGAGCAATATTCTAAGCACGCTTATTTTCGCTTTGCAGAGCACCAAGCTTCTGCGAAGCTGATTTTGCGGTGTTAGTAACGTGGTCATGCCAGAATATATTGCTGTTGACCGAGACACCCAGTAGTTCGATTGACGAGGATATAGGAATGGTCGATCCTGCCATAATGATGTCAGGGCCCGCCGTGTTGGCTTTCTTGGTAAACGTGGCTGCTTGGATTTTTGCAGCAATGAACTGGACCAAATTTCTGTCGCCCCAAATTCAAACCCTCTCCAGCTCTTGATTAATTGCTGAAATCTGCTCCTGTCTGCCGTGATATATCTCAGCCGCTGATAAAGGTTTTTCCGATCTAAATTGAGAGACAAGGGTACTGTCATCTACAAAACTGTAAACAGAATTATTGGTTTCGGTCAGCAGCTCATTAATAGATGAGGAACAGAGTTGGTGAAAGTATTGCGCCCTGAGGCACGTCCGCGTCTATTATTAGATTTTCTGCATCCTTCAGTTTTTACGTGAGTTTTTGTGGCTATGTCAGATGTAGCGGACGACATAAAATCAGCACCTGTAAAGACGTTTTTATTAACGAGCCATATTTCGGTTTTACGATTGTTTGCGATTTTCATCCTTGCTACTTCTAGACATTCTGTTCGAAAATGGACGGAGATCTGACTGATTACTTCTGGACCATTTCTGGGTTTTATACTTGTAATAAGGTTTCATAAAGCTCACATCTAAAGGTTGAAATTTATGTAAGCGGTGGGAAGGCAGGCATAAAAGAAGTACGCCATTTTCACCGGCAATATTAACCAAATCAAGTTTTTGTTAAGCGTTGAGTGGCCGTATAGCACTAGGAGAACCTGATGATTTTCTTTGATTGCATTTGAGAATTCTGTGAAATGCTTAAACCAGCTTAAAACATTTTTTTTTTAAATCCAACCGGAGTCACTCGCTTCCATCGTTGCTCGAAGAGGTAATCCAAATTCACAAATAAATTGCTTTCTTTTACGAGGAAACGATGACATAAAAGTACCTGCTGGAGAAAGGCTTCTCTCAGTTAAAGTAAGGTAGCCTACTTGACGCTTTCCTTTTACAGCCATTAACTTGGAATGAGTTTCGTATTAACTTGAATCCCTACATCACAGTTGTAGATGCGGTCGACTGTTAGCATATATTTATTGACAGTTTCTGCTTGCTACTTAAGAAATTCGTCCGCGCTCGAGCGCGGCATGTTGCTTCTGGATCTCATAGCTTAATGCTGGATGTTTCCAATCAGTCTGATCCAATCATTTGATTGACAATGTTACGAGAGCAGCCATTTTGCTCGGCCAACTGGAACACCATTGGTCGAAAATCATATAAAGTTAATCCAAACAGCCTGGACTCCATTACTTTCAAATATTCTACAAGTTCGAGCTCTTGGTCAGCGGCAAAAACTTTTCTGAATTTCCCTTCGGTTTTGTCAATTTCAAAATGTTCGCATTTTGTTTTTTATTTCTTTTTGACGTATCTTTTTAGAGTTCTATGAGGAGCACTATACTGTATCGACGTCTTTCTTAAATCCAGTTCACCGCCGACAGTTGTAATAGCATCCCCATTTTAGCATTCTGTTTTTCTGATGTTCGAGCCGTCTAAAAAAAGTATTTATTACTATAATTTAAAAAAGCACGATGTATGTATGTATGTATTTGGAAGTCCTTGCAAATTTGAATCAAAATAATCTATTAAGTGTTTTTTTAAAACAGTCATACTATATTATATTAATTTTTTTTATAAGAACAAAAGATCACAAGGGTGATCGCACCTGCACTGTATGAGATAAAGCCAGGTATCTACATATAAAAAACTATCTAATACGTATAGATTATATCAGAAAGGACAGGTGCTTATTAAACTTTTTGACCATAAAATGCTCACTTAATGAGTGAACAAATGACATTAAGCATGTCTATAGTCCCTATCTGTACTTTTCCGGTTTTGGTGCTGTACATCTGTTTCTTGTCTGATGAAGATGTCACATATATGGAGATTTCGTGTCATATTCCATAACTGCTTAAACATACGCGATACACGTCGTTGTCGTCATGTAATTATTGAAACTTAATTTTGGAAATCTGTTTAATTATAATTCGACAGTATTTAAAGACTTTGATCACCTAATTCGCCCAATATTTCAACGTTGAACTGTAAACTACTACAAGAATACTCTAGCAAAACGTTACAAAGAGTAGGCAAAAATGTCTGTATAAAAACTCAACTCGGCGAATCCGTATTAGGAAAGGCAATTAGTTTCTTCCAGGTCTGGGCATTTCTGCTTAAATCTTATGTCTCAGCAATTTTAAACTTTTTCAAACACTAAAATATTGAAAAAGCTCAAAGTACGAATTTGGCGAATGTCTGAAAGTTATTATTTACAATAAAATTAAAGTGATAACCGAGCTATAAACTTCTGACAATCTACGAAAATACCCTATGTTCTCAAGCATCAAATTTAGCCTTTGCCTTAGTAAAAAGCTAATTTTGGCTATAACGTCAATACAAATACAAATACAAACAAATTAATTTATAACTCAAGAAACCGGTGCGCCATATTGATTCCTTTGTTTTTTCGAACAATATAATTATAGAGCACACACCGGTATTTTAAGCTTATTAATAAATAATATACCGAAACCCGTATCGATATAGTATAATAGTAGGATAGCCGGAGTCTTGAGGCCCCATCAGATATTAATGTCGTGATAATATTGACCTTTGTCAAAAACTGAAATGTATAGCAAGCTCTTTTAATCTCCAATTAAAAGATAAGGCCTTCCAATTAGAAAGGACTTAAATTATTGCCACGATCAATAAAAAATAAATTAAAACATGCAGCGATATAGATATATACCTTTTATTAAAGTCAGTGATGACCTGCTGGTTTCTTATTTCGGCTAAGAGTTTTGAGATATGCCAAATATGTAAAACAATGAAGATACTCAGTATAAAGATTGGAGAAAATGATTGATTTTGAGTAGATCTTGGTCGATGTATTTCAATTGTCTTTTTTCCAATTTTTACGTTTTGGTTAAATCTCATACCGTGATGTACAGGGTGTCCCGAAAATAGGTGACAGACGCTTGATGCCATAATAGGTCGATTTACGCGAACTTGCTTATACCCAAAATTGCTTCATTTAACCTGCAGAGGGCGTCAAAGATTAAAAAAATATTGGTTTTCCTCAAAATTTTCAAAATTGTACAAATCGATTTAAATAATTTTTGGTGCTGAGTCTTAAGCTATAAAATGACGTTTTCTGTTGGCATAGAAACCGGCTGTAATTAACCGTAAGTATTATAAAAGTGACGTCATATGTAGTTATATCTTCTGAGTTTTTTTTGTCCATGACTTACTGACAAATCAGATATTGTTTTCTAGTAAAACAATGTATTTGGAAGATTTTTACTTCTTGCAAAATTTTAGTAGGATAAGTGGTTATGCTAGAAAAAAATAATTTTCAATTAGGTGTTCGGGCAAGATATTTCATTAATAATAAAAAAAGTAAATAAAAACAAAACATTAATAAAGCAAACGTGCAAAATGACCGCCATTTTGCTGAATATACTTATTTACACTTCTTAAAAAATGAACTAGAACTTCATCTAGTGTCTTGGGATTATTAATTAAGATGATTGCTTGCATTTAAAATTCGCTGCCATAATTATGCGCGTGTCTTTAAGAGAGTCTTATAAATTTCGGTTTTAACAGCACATATTTAAGTCCGGAGAATATGGTGGCCATTGTACTGGTGCATCATTGCCTCTTCCAATCCACCTATTGGGGTATTGGTTATACAGGTATCGCCGAACAGCAACGGAAAAATATGGTGAGGCTCCATCGTGTATATACCACAGTCCCGGCCAAATTAAAAGGGGAAAATCTTCCAGAAGAATTGGCAAAGTGTTTTGCAAAAAATTTAGGAAAATATTTCCATTCAATTTATCTGGCAATATCACAGGATCAATAGGGTAAGCGATATTTCATCTACATTTAGAATTAACTTCCGAATTTCCTATGCTCATCTGATCGCCTTAATAGTCACCATTTTATTTATTACATTTATAAATTGATTACGCATCAGCGACGAAACCATTTCAATTCGCAGCATGAACAATGACTTGCCAACCATTTCTGATCAGCGAAATTCATGCTAATTTAAGAAGTAATTTTAATTTTTGTTTGGGTTTTTTTGTGAATTTAGTTTTCAAATGTTTTGAAAAAAACGATTTTGTTTTTGCTTTAACATTACATTATTAGACAAAACATTTCTATATTGTCTTTTGCTTTTGAAGTCCTATCAGCCAAACCTAGATTTATGCCATCGTCTATTGTACAATTATTATATAAAATTGGGGCAGTCTTACAACTAACAATCCATACAGAATATTTACGAATAATCAACTGCCATGAACTGCTATCAGGAACAGACACATACGTTTTTAGGTCAACCGGAAACAGCTGAATAGGAACTTCAATACCAGGCCTCAGGTTGGAGCCTTGTGAAACGCCCGATAAAGCTACAAAAGATCCGACCTAAAGCCATTGCACTGTTCAGTAAATATTGGTACTCAAAAGCGTTTGAGAAGTCAATAAACACTACATCAACCTGGCCTCCATATCTATTACCTCCAACGCAAAATGAGAAAAACATGTCAATTTTTTGCATCTTTGACCAAACCCGTGTAACTAAAGGTGACTCAACTCTGTAATAAAATTGTGGAGCAAGTGGTCTGTAATTTTCTACCTTCAACATCATTCTGGATAAATAAGCTGCCCTAGAGAAATACTAAAACTTTACACTGTGGAGATGCTTGGACCTAAATTGTGGCTTTGATAAGGTCCACTGAACATTTTGGTTTTAGCTTTTTAGTTATTCTTGTTACTTCCTTTTCTGAAAACTCTGGAACTGGTAGTCAGTTATAGCTCAGATTCTTACAATTCGGCTCCGCTGTATTACCAGTTTCCATACTATATAGTTTCTTAGTTACAAAGCTATTAGGATCAGATTCACCCTGTTAATCTTACTTTTTATATTTCGTATAATAGTTGCATCATAAGAAACCCGAAAATCCTTCGGTCCACTAAATTTTAAACTGGCATTAAACTCCAAACAAACCCGCACTTTCGCCCTGGGAGGACTCTCAGATCTGTAGCTGGGTGATTTACTTCTTGTGGTACTATATAGCCCTACTAAAAATTTATTCGAAATGAGCAAACAATAAATCTAAATACATATGGTTTAAATTTGGAATAATGTCGTATTGATTAAAGGAAAAAAAATTTGGAAGTTATATACCAGATCACATTTAAGATCATGACTATCTCCATTATTACTAAATTAAGGAATGTTAAAATCACCCGGCACCAACAAGTTTTTATCATAAAACTTTCAATAAATTCAAACAATATGCACAACTGAACAGCTTGGGGGAATATAAACGGCAAAAATCACAATAGAGACCAGACCACACAATATTCCACATTTCATCATGTTTATTTACATTGAGCATTTCATCAACCAATCCACTTACAGAATGAACATCTCGCTTAACCGCCACGGAAGATCCTCCTCATCTGGAGTCTTGGCTGTCATGGTGGCAAAGTAGCTTTCATCAGGAAAAACTTTTGAATCTCCTATATTTTCCGTCACCCATGTTTCAGTCAAAAACAAGACATCATACTCATCGCTGCAACTAGCTCCATAAAAAATCTTCGACTTTAGTGTTTAGTCCCGGGACCTTCTCGTAAGTTTATCTGATTCATCCTCCTTCCGATGATCCAATTCCTGTTATATTTTATCAATCCGAGATCTTTGTGCAATTGTCATATCAGTATTAATTCGAATGACCGAGCCGGCCTCAAGTAAGCCTCGCTTGCGCGTCCAATATTCCCTAGCTAAAAGTAGAATCTTTAAGGGCCTAGTATTTTCAGAAAGCCATCATAAGCTACATTCATGGTCGTTAGTACATCTGTCACCATCCGGCCATTATGAGATCATTTATTGAACATTTTCATTATCCAATTCAGGGACCTAATGCATGACAATATTCTTCTCTCTTGCTATTCTGACTTAAAGAACTGCTTCGGACGTATCCTGAGCAGTCCCACTGTAATCTCTTGTCTCAGCCTGCTTTAAGTTCAACAATATTCTCTAGTTCTTGTACCTTTTATTCATTGCTCTGTAGTGGTCTCATTTATAGTAATAGATCAGCCATGGTTTTATTCTGCTCCACAATAATACTATGCAATTGCGTTATAGCCAAGACTGCATAGTTCATGCTAACCCGTTTTTCCCTAACAAAAGTTGTACAAATACATTCGCCCCAATACCTCTGTTACTCCCCCTGCACATCCATGCCCTGTTCACCACTATCCGCCGATCCTACATCTCTGTAGAATTATAAAATATTTGGGGGAGGGGGGGGTTGTTCGAGATGCCTCCTCGTCTCGAGCCCCACCTGTTCGGACCGAAAAGTGATATACTAATTTTCTGAATCCCCTACATGTTTCCGTCAGACAAAAGACACCATATTCACCGTTGCAACTAGCTCCATAAAATTCTCCAACATTAGTTTTGAATCCACGGAAGTTCTGCTATTAAAGGCTCAACTGATTAGGCCCTGAGCTACAGCCTGAAAAGAGAAAGCTCCGTTTTTATATTTTTTTAATACAGAACCTTCACCATCTGAGATATTCTCTGGATTAAACTGATCGTAAAGTCATTTTATCCATCCTCCTTCCATTAATTCAATTGCTGGCCCGTTTTCTTAATCCAATTCACCCTCTAGGCATTATAGATATCCTTTTTGAACATTTTCGTCATCCAATTCAGGTATGTAATGCATGTTCTTCTCCCTTGCTGTTCTGACTTGAATTTCTTTTTCAAATTCAAAATTCAAATTCAAAACATGCTTTATTGTCCAAAGAATTAAAGAATCTCATTGACAAAGCAAACATTTCGCAGAAAATATAAACTATAAACTAATCTAAAAAAAAGTTAAAAATATACAATACAATAGTCAATACATAAAGTCAATAAAATTGGTTAAAAATCCAGGTTGTAATAAAATAAACAAAAAATAAACAGCCAATACCAAACAACTGCTTTATTATACCAAGAATGGACTAACCCCGACCCAGATCTCTCCATCCATCTTGGAAGTACTCCTCCATACTACAGTAAGCTCTAGCCAATAAAATAATTTTGACTTCTTCCATAAATCTCTTAAAACTCGTGAAAGTTCTTACGTTTTCGGGCAAATGATTCAATGCTTTCTTTGCCATACCAAAGAGTTCTTCATTTGTGTAGACGTAGGTATTGGCAAAGGAACATGAGTGTGTTGTCTTGTGTTGTGGGAAGTATCATTTGTATGCCGTGTGAGTTTTTTGTATACACTTTCTAGTAAAAATAGAGCGGCCAAAGTCAAGATCCTGCGCTCCACAAAGAATGGCCTACATGATTCTCTGGTTCTAAGCCTATACATGAATCTTAAAGCTCTCTTCTGAAGAACAAACATAGAGTTGAATATATACTGAGAACAGCTACCCCAAAATGCAATCCCATATCTGAGATGGGACTCTATGGGGGAGAAATAAGCCATTCTGAAGGTGGTGGGTTCCAGGTGTTGAGAAAGAATTCTGAGGGCATAACACGCAGATGAAATATTTTTCGATAACACAAAAATATGTCGCTGAAACTTCAATCTATCATCAATCTGCAGTCCCAAAAACTTAGTACAAGAATGATAGTTCACTGGTTCCTTATTTAAAACTATATTACTTAAAACACACTTAAAAGATAGGATATTAGTTTTTGAGGTGTTAAAAGACAGTTTGTTGGAGTCAAACCACTACTTTACCAAAGCCAAATCAGTATTATTCACATCTCGCAGCATATTGGCAGCATGGGCATGAGCATGTCACAGGATTGATGTGTTATTAGCAAAAAGTGTCACTCTCCAGTAATCTTCAAGGTAGCAAGGTCATTACTGTAAATCAGAAATATAACTGGTCCAATCACTGACCCCTGTGGCACACCACTCACAATAATTGATAACTGTTCTGATATTTTATTATTTAAAAATACTTCTTGAGCGATCAGACAAATAGGACCCAAACCACCTGAGAGAATTCCCTCTAAAACCATACCGGCTGACTTTATTCAACATTTAGAACTGCTTTTGAAATTATCATGAGCAGTTCGACTATAATCTAATCAATTGGAAACCAGCAGTAAGATATTGAAATTAATGGAACTCGGCAACGGCGCGGCATGGATACATTCCGTATATTTATTTGGCACCCAGCGCAATTTCATTGGTCACACAATGCAACTCAGTGCCAGCCGCGCATACGGGATGTTGAAGCTCGACAATATTTCCCTTCAGCTCTTCTACATTTATTTAATAATTGTTCTGTAGTGACCTCATTTATAGTAATAGGTTAGCTATGGTTTAGCTCTGTTCCAGAACATTACTATACAATTTCGTTATAGCCATGTTAACCTGCTTTTCCCCAACAAAGATCGGACATCCATATTCGCCTCAATAACTCTGTCGCTCCCCCATGCACGTCCATGCTCTCTTCACCACTATCATCTCTGTAAAATATCCAAATGTTTCGATTATAATAATTTATCATGTTATTATTTTTATTTTTTAAAAAACGTTAATATTGAAAACAACAAAACAATTAGACACAAAATTCTCTAAGATTTCCCTATTTAACCATTTCTCTAACTCTTATTATCCAGTCGGAAAAAAGAAGTCCATATTTTTTAAATGGAACGCCCGAATATTACATAAAATTGTTAGTAGTTATCTGCGTTTTTACTCTCATAATATGCATGGGATATATTAGCCTATTAAATTAATTGGGTGACCACATTACAATCAGAACATATGTAAATGTCTATATCTGGCATTTTCTCTATTGACATAATCTATCCACATTGATTAGCTCGCCTCCCATTTTTTATCGACTAAAGAAACATGTTTAATCAGCATAATCGCGTGAGAATAGGTCATAATATGGCTTGCAAAACTAGGTTAAAACCGATCAAACCTCGAATTCATAAAGAACTAGTTACCAGCAATTAATTCACGTAATCTCCTGCCGTTTGAAGTTTATTTTTACTGAATAAATTTACGTCTTTTTCTTTGGACTCTCTTGTCCGCCGCGGCAGGTTGTGAATACGGCGGCCACACACATGCGTAATTCAAGATGTAGATTAATACGTAATTTCAGATGATGTGAAAGTTAATTCGTTTATTTATATGATATTATTCATCTCAATACTGCGAACATATTTAAAATAAAAATACATAGTGAACACATGAAAAGCCGACCGAGATAAGGTGCCAGGTGAATTAATATGTGCTAAGATGACAGCTGATGGTAAGATTTACGCAAGATTTAATTTCATTAAGGGAATATCAGTACTAAGTGATTTCAACAATCTTCCTATAGATGTTGTGTGTCAACTTTTATTTTATTTTTCTTCCCTCATGCTTATTTACGATACTTAAGTGGAAGAGATGTTCCATCACACACGGAATATTTCTACATATAAAATGTATGTACATTTTTAAAGAAGATATTTAGGACCGGTCGGTGGTGATTTATGCAAATGATTTGATATTTTTGGAAATATTCCAGAATATTTTGAGGGCGTTAGTTCTATCGTTTGATGTTTCGGCTTGCTGAATAGCGCGAATGACGAACGAATTGTTCAACGTTAACATCCCAATCTGAAGGTATTTGGTTGCAACCGTTACCAAATTAATATTTTCTCTTACTTTTTACGAGTGTGATGTAGTGTGGCGTGTCACTCAAAGCAGGTTATCTCTTTCTCTATAAGTAGTGTTAGAGCGAAATGAAATGAAGGACTGATAGCTCAAGAGTAATTAGCTTGACACATAAAGAGAAAATAAAAATATTCATGAAGAATATTGCCCAACCAGCTTCACAGCACAACTTCGAACCAACCTCGATTCAACAGCTGCAAATAGCAACATGAAACCTCAAGATCTTCCCGAATTTATTGTTGATCAGATGAAGCGAGAGCATTCGCATTGCTTTTTAGGAAGCAATGAAGATTGCAATTTCTATAGTTAGCAGATCAAAAGTAATTTGAGAGTTTCCCTCACATCAATGTCAATATCGAGATGTTGATTCGAATTCTAGAATATTCAAAGTAATGCCTTAGAGAAATATGAGAAAATCTTACCTAATTTAAAGCTGCAATGTCACTTGCAGCGGTTAAATGGAAGTTTTGAATCACTGAATGATGTTATCAAATAGCAACTTGAAATCTGAAGCTCTTTCCGAACTTATTGTGTATCAAATGAAATGAGAATATAGGCACTGCTTTTAAGGGAACACTGAAGGTGACTGTTTTCATACTTAGCAG